>CAUYRH010156484.1:0-55881 GCA_963574655.1 Perodicticus potto | reverse complement strand
ACTTAAGAGATCTAAAAATTGCCCTGCCATTCAATCCTATAATTCCTTTACTAGGTATATACCCAGAAGACCAAAAATCACATCACAATAAAGATATCTGTACCAGAATGTTCATTGCAGCCCAATTCATAATTGCTAAGTCGTGGAAGCTGAACAATTTTTAAAAGTTAGGATATGGGCATCTTGGTGGCCTTCTTCAGACAGCCACTTGGATGTGACAATGAGAGTGAAAAGACAGTTGTGTTCCTCCTTGCAAGGTTCTTACAAAACTCAAAGCCAAGAAATATACTCAGTTGTACAAATTTCTTTTTCTTTCTTTCTTCCTTCCCTTCCCTTCCCTTCCCTTTGCCTCCTTTCGTCTTGTGGTTTTTTTTTTTTTTTTTTTTTAGAAAGAGTAAAACTCTCTCACCCTGGGTAGAGTGTGGTGGCATCTTAGCTCAGAGCAACCTCAAATTCTTAAGCTCCAGTTATCCTCTTGCCTCAGCCTCCCTAGCAGCTGGGACTACAAGTGCCCACAATGACTTCTGGATCATTTTTCTATTTTTATTAGAGATGGAGTCTTGCTCTAAGCTTAGGCTGGTCTTGAACTCCTGAGCTCAGGTGATACACCCACCTTGGCCTCTCTGAGTGCTAGGATTATAGGCCTGAGCCAGTGTACTCAGATCCATTTTTTCTGATTTCAAATTTCACTTTTTCCTCTTGAAACTTTTCTTTGCCTTTGCCTTTTTACTGCCTATTTGCTGTTTTTATTGTAAGGTCCTGATTGCACCTGTGCTTTTACTACAAAAGAGTAGTTGTTTTGTTTCCATTTATTAACAGGTAAACTACGCAAAAAATACTATCTGCAGTGTCTAAATGGTTCAGGCTTTTAATTTGCCAAATATTGATGCTAAAAAAAAAAAAAACAAAAAAGCCTAACACCACACGAATTTTAATAACAACAAAAAAATAGAATGGGTATGATCACAGAATAATGGCATTTCTTTCAAAGAAGATTGAAATGGAAAACCTAACATTTAGATATTAATACGCCCATATCTCCAGTTTCTTAAAATTAAAATGCAGATAAATACGATTATATTTTGATTTTACATTTTTTGCAATTTTCTTTCATGTAAGTATATTAACTTGTTCCTACTGAGTCATGACAACTGACGTGGAGGTTAAATTACAAAGTATTTTGGTGTTTCCTATTTATTCTGTTTCACATAAATAAACTGATCTACAGGGAAGCAACCCCCTACTATATGACCCAGTTTGGAATATTTTGCTTACAAGCATATTTAATTGATTTTTTCTCTAAATTTTCTAGAACATTGGCATTACATAGATACCACAATATATATCTTCAAAATGGCACATGAGAACATATAACATTAATCCCTCTATTCCCTTGGCATGTAGCAACAGTTCAAGTTCTGTTTTGCTGAGGTAACTATAATTGCAGTAAAGATGCCAATCATTTTCTCTACTTACTATGATCTCAGCATCCCACGTTCTTCTTTTTGGAGCAGCTACTCATCCTCACCTTTTGCAGAACATGTTTTCGTGGCCTCTGCTGAGTGGGCAGTGAGCCAGGCAACCCCAAAGTAGCCCCTGATGCAAGCAAGATCAACTGAATTCTTGCTGTCAAGAATTTAGACTCAGAACATGGAGTGGGCTAGCTGGTGGCACCCACACTGTGAACTCACACAAGAAGTGGGCTGAAGTGACTGTTTTCTGTTATTTTGGAGAAAGAACAGAAAAATCTAGGAAACAAAGAAAGGGAAGAATGAAGCTGTGCTGAGAGAGATCAGTGTCTAAAGAATAGGTGAGTTAAAAATCAACTGGATTTCCTGGGGCCCATTTGCTTCCAGCTCCCCATAAAGCCCCCTTTCAGATTTTTTATCTTCAGTTCCATGTGTCTCTCTAATAAATTCAGACATTTCTATTTTAGATGAAACACGTTTTTCTGTCACTTGCAACCTCAAGGCTTTCTAAGACTTTAATCCATAGGAACACTCCAGTTATACAAAATATGAAATAAAAAACTTTGATGAATATTCAGGAATCCATTAGGCATATCTGGTGCAACAAATATTTAACGAGTGCCTGTTATGTGTCGCATGCTGAACTAGGTCCTGGAAATACAAAGACAAGTGAGACATGGATTCTTTCTGGTCAAATATTTTTCCTACTAGAGGAATAAATGCGATCTTCTCTTTGGTCAGACAGAAGAACAGTCCCCTTCACTAGGCATTTCTTATACAGGGTAACCTTCAGTATTCAAGGACAGAGTGATTCCATGTTAATGATGCTTGGATGTGCTACAGCAAATCTTATGATCATTCAGACCTGTCAAACTTGAATTTAAGTTTTTATTTAAACAGAGTGAGCATAGTAATGGAATGATGGGAGTGTGGTGAATTTAATCAGAAAATTTCCTAGATGAGAAATTTATAAGGGATCCACGAAATCCAGTTATATGTAGCTTTGAAAGATATGGGAACTACATTTCAATGGAAAGGTTATTTGACACTGTTATGCTTTTTTTTTCTCTGCCTCTGATACTGAATCCCTTCTTTTTGAAGTATGTACGGCCCATTGGTTAGGAGTGGAAGCTTCTGAGACAGACTTACTGGCTTTGAATCCGGTCCTGCCGTTTTCTCATTAATCATTTCAGCGGACTCAGATACTTGCTACTATTGCCTCATCTGTACAAAGAGGATGTGGGCCAAGTGTGGTGGCTCAGGCCAGTAATCCCAGCACTCTAGGAGGCCCAGGTGGGTGGGTTGCTTAGCTCAGGAGTTAGAGACCAACCTGAGTAAGAGTGAGACCCCATCTCTACTAAACATGGAAAGATTAGTTGGGCGCTGTGGTGGGTGCCTGTAGTCCCAGCTACTCAGGAGGCTGAGGCTGAGGCAGGAGGATCACCTGAGCCCAGGAGTTTAAGGGTGCTGATGCATAGCTCTCTAGCCTGGGCATTAGAGTGAGAATCTGTTGCAAAAAAAAAAAAAAAAAAAAAAATAGAAAAAGGATATAGTCAGATCTAACTGATACAGGCATTTTTCAAATTAAATAAAATTAACAAATATGTAAAACCCTTAAAACAATACTAGTATACATCAGGTGTTGCATACACAGTAGCTGTTATTATTAGTATCCCTGAGGGCCTGTGCAGAAACATAGCACAACTGCACATAGAAAACAGACTCATCCCACGGAGAGGAAAGCAGGAAGGTCTAAACTCATTACCTTCTACAGAGATGCTTTAATACATACAGGTATGTGCAGTGACTACGTTATATTCAGTAGCTTAGAGTTAATTATGCAAGCTGTCCTTTATAGCTTTGCTATTCCGTTAAAAAAGCAGTTTGATTGTTACTTACTTGAATGTGCTTTTTATCTGGTGCAATAATTAACGGAAAAGGGATGCTTATGGTTACCTTTTGTTTTTTCATCAGAGAATAAAGACTGGGCTACAGAGAGTAAATACAGATTTATTTCTGACGGTAGCAGTGTAACTAGAAAAGTTATATGCTAAGTTATTCCTTCCCTGTGAAAGTTATACAAACATAACTGAATTTATTTGATGGATTGAGGTTAAATGAATGTGGTATAAATATTTATAAAACACAATTGTATTATGTACATAATTTAGATATGTGATACATATCTATCTATCTATCTATCTGTCCATCCACACACACACACGTATGTATATCATGGAAAATGTATTGAGGAATAAATTCAGCACACAAAATTGTGCAGAGAGATTAAATGACCCCTATCCAAAAAAATGGGAAAATGAGAAAATAAGGAAATATGCCTCAATAATCAGAAAAAAACAAACCTAAGATATGCCTGCAGGGTTTTCAAACTACTTACTTTATGAGGAGTGTTGAGACATTACAGTTACTAATTGTAGATAAAAATGTTCCTCCTTGTAACGGCCAATAAAAAGTTAACCCAGATAAAAATATATCGTTGATACATGGTACTATTCAAGGAAATATCTCCCTCGTGTTATCTTAACTCTCTCTGCCTGTATTAATCAAGTGTTGATGACCATGACTTAAAGCTTGAAAATATGGTAGAAAACCTTGGCAGAGAGAAAGCCAAATTGTACGTGCCCGGGGTTATTTATCATGTTATCACTGAGCGAACACCTAGGGAAGCGCAGTTCCAGCTAATTTATTACAATGTTGTGTTCATTTTTACTGGGCGCAGAAGGACTCACACAGAGGCCATCGTGCTGTGATCTGCACTGGAACTGCCGCAGTGACAATGCCACTTCCCTCGTACATTCTTTACGGCTTGTATTTTTCCCTGACTCTGCTGTTTCCCGTAACATTTAACGATGTTCCTTATGATCAGTAGAAGCTAAGGATTATCTGCATAGATAGGGTGAGTGGAGGGTAGAGGGGAGATGGCTGAAACAAAGGGATGCTGACTGGAGCTATGTTCGTGTTACTTGCAAATATGACTCCTTTAAGCCTGGAATGCTTTACATGGGTGCCTCAATCAGCAAGACATTTCAGCTGCAATCTAAATGGGGTGGTGCTCCACTAACGTGAGAGAAGAAGGTTGGAAGCGGCCCTGAGCTCCTGGAATTGCTGACTTTTCTTTAGCTGATGTAAATGCACATAAAAAATGAAACTGGGTGTAGTAGAGAGTGATGAGTTGAAAGTCATGACACCTAAAGAAGCTACCGATTTGTTTTAATCTCGTGCAGACATTACATGTGTGATTGCCCACGTTTTTAGTTCTCATACAGTCAGAAAGTGGCTTATTTCACAAATTCATTTAAGATTTAGCTTCCTCAAAGATGTTATGAACCAGGAATCAGTCATTGTAAGTTGTGAACATTCCCTGAGAAGGTGTAGGAGGTTTAATAAAGATCCATCCATGTATGTATATGTATATATACCCATACACACACATATATGTAATACTTTAAGGCAGCATCTAATAGAAATATATACTGAATATTTAGCTTGGTCACAGAAAGGAAGCAAAATTCAAAAAAGGCCTCTATCTCCAAAGGTCAAGTGCGCATCCTATGTCAGCTCTCTCTCTTTCTGCTACCCACGTGCCATTACAGACCTTACCTATGTGGACGAGCGTGATGTTTACCGACTAAGAACTTGAAGTGTTAACAGTACATGTTGTGAGACTATATGACACATGTATACATTTAGAAATTGCTTTTGCATCTGTCGTTCCATTTAAAATGTCCAGCAATCCCCAGAAACATAACCAGTGTAGCTAAAGTGACTGAGGAGCAAAGGAGACAAAGAACAACTTTACGTGACTACGTCATTAGTGACAGCCACAACTAGAACTTCGGAGTGTGGCTTATTAAAATGCATATTGCATGAATATTGTAGTAGGAAATTTGGACGTTAGCATTCACAGTTGACGCATCTATGCAGATAGAGAGCAAACACAAGTCTTCGTGACGCTTCATATCTTTTTGACCCTTTGCTTCCAGGAAAAAGTCCAATCAAGGTCCTAGACAAGGGAACGAAACTCTGTCAGGATCTTCGGCCAAATTAAAAACGACTCCTTCATACTTTAGAATCTAATAAATTAAGCTGCTTGGCATTTCACCCACATAATTAACAAGTTCTTGCTTAAAGCCTACCTCTTGGAAAACTCTCTCTTCCCTCCTTTCGTTCTTTCACCCATTTGCCTAGCTGCATGATCATTTTTCACGATTCACCTTATACACGTATCTCATTCCTTGATACTTGTCCCTGATGCCTTCAACCAGACTTATTGTTTAGTCTTCAGGAGTCTCCCATAATTGCTATGTGTATACATGTCTTTGTACTTACCATTGTTTTTTTCAAAATTAACTTGAGAGGTGTGTGTCACCTGTATTAGACAGTGACCTATAAGAAGGCAAAGATAATTTAAAATTTTCTCTTATAGATAGAGCACATAGCCAAATGCCCTGACAGCTTCTAAAAATAGTTGATAAATGCACCTATAAATTAATACACAGTGGCCTTTTCTTGCACAAGGGCAGTTAACCATTGAACAACATGAAGGTTAAGTTCACCAACTCCTCATGCAGTTGAATATCTGCATATAATTTTTGATTCATCAAAAGCTTAACTACTAATAACCTACTGTTGACCAGAAACCATAACATAAAGAGTTGATGAACACATATTCTGCATGTTATATGTATTATATACTATGTTCTTACAATAAAGTAAACTACCAAAAAAATCTTATTAAGAAATCCATGAAGGAGAGAATATGCATTTACCATCCATTAGGTTAGAGTGAATCTTCTTCACAAAGGACTTCATCTTTGACCCCTTCATGTTGAATTGGATGAGGAAAAGGGATCTCTATAACTCTTTTCCACCAGACTGAATTAAATGTAGTGCTCAAGTTTGGGAAAGCCACAAAATAAAGGTCTTAGGAAATGATCAGTTTCTCCAATTACAGTTGTAAACTTTCTCCAATATACTCATTGATTAAAGACACATAAAAAAAGAATGGGTGAATAGATGCCAGCATGTCTCACCTAAGATTACTATCCTATTTAAACGTAAAATAAAAAAATAAAAGAATTGTAGCTAAAATTATCAAAAGTTTTACATATGCTAACAGGAAAATACCATGATTCTCAAAGATTATTAACAATGTAATTTATTGAATATGGAAGATTATACTTTTTTTTGTCTAGTATTTTCCTATCACATACACTGTAAACAAATTTATTTATTCATATGCCAAGATATTAGAAAGTTAAAAAGGCACATTTGAAATTGTAGATCAACTTACATATTATAAGTTCATGTATTTTTTCTTTTTTCCTGCCTTTTTGAAATTCTCAAAAGTAAACATGTTCAATCTCGTCAATGTGAGATTTGTGTTACTTTCTTTGTGACGAATTTCTCTTTAATAAGAGCCTCAAGAGTCAATATCATAGAAATTGAATATTCGTATAAAGCCAAATTCAGGCTTAATGACAAAACAGACAAGATCTTGTTTGCACCAAGGACATTGTACTGAGCTCATTCCTCTTTCCAATCCTCCCAGCTCTAATTCTAAACTCCACTCTTTGTTGCCACAATATGGTAATCAGTCGTCACATTTGGCTGAGAACTTGAAGTGTGCGTAAAGCAAATTGAGACGTGTTGTAAGGGTAAAATCTATAAAAAAAAATTTCAGAATCTCAGTAAAAATGTAAAATATCTTCTAATAAGTTTATGTTTATTACATATTGAAATAATTTATGTTGGCTATCGGGTTAAATTGTATCATATATTTTATCATATTATACATAAAACATATATTTACAAATTATGTGCAAAATATATTTTAAATTATTTTTATCCATATTATCTGAACTTTTTATATTTTAGATTATTTAATAATCTAAAATTATATCTGTAGCTAACAATATATTTCTACTGTGTAACATTGATGTAAATTTCCAAATATTTGGGAAGTAATTAAAATTACTTCTAAATAATCTATGGTCAGGAAAGAAATCAAAAAGGGGATATTCAAAACTATTGCAAGCTGAATGAATATGACAACACATTAAAGTTACAGAATGATGAAAAATCCTTTGAAGAATATTTTTTTTCCTTTGAAGAATATTGATAGCTCTAAGTTTATTGATTAAAAAGGAACAATGATGTACAAACAATTTTCATAGTTTCTAGATTAACAAGTGAGAAATTATAACAATTCTAGGAGCAGATGGAAAAACTTCCTAATTTTTGTGACATCAGTGCTGTGAAATGAAGTTTGGCAATGACAACTCAGGCAGTAAGAGAGTGTCAGATCAGAAACTCTCATAATACACTTGTGAATTACATAATAAATAATGACAAATCAAATCTGCTAATATAGAAAATTAATAATACATCATGGCCAGTGGGATTTACCCCAGAATTGAAAGCTTGGTTTAACATCAGAAAAATAAGTTGATGTAATTTACTATAAAAACAGAATAAAGAAAAATATCTTATCATTATCACAACTGATGGTGGATAAAACCTTGAAAAAATACAGCACTCACTCACCATAAAACCTCTCAGCAAACTAGAAAATCAGAGAAAGTCCCTTCATATAATGAAGGACATCTATCAAAAACCTACATCTAACATCCTAACAGTGAAACACTGAAAATGTTTCCCCAAATTTGGCAACAAGAAAAATCTACATAATGAAGACAAATACTAGATCCATAGATCCAGAGAGTCTATATTTTCAATATATCCTTTCCATCTAAATTTTTCAAAATTTCAGCAGGCTTTTGGTAGAAATTGACTAACTGATTTTAAAATTTGTACTAAAGTGTGAACCACCTAGACTAGCTAAAACACTTTTTCGAAAGTAGAACAAAAATGAAGAATTTTTATTTCCTGATTCCAAAATTTACTACAATGCTAGAATAATCACCAGGGCATAGTAATGTAATAAGCACAGACAGATAGTTAAAGGTTCCACAATTCATGTACATCTACAGAACTAATAATTTATGACCAGTTTTAAGCAGTGTGTCATCTGCATTAGATGGTGACCTATAGGAAGGCACAGATGATATAAAACTTTCACCAATTTTCAAACGGTGAAACAATTAGATGTTTTTTATTAAAAAGAAGAACTGTGGCCTAGATGTTACCTGATGCACAAGTTTAATTCAAGAATGATCATGAACATAAAGGTGAAAACGGAAACAATGAAACTTTAAGAAGGAAATGGGAGAATGTCTTTACAACATTGGAGTGGTGCATATTTTTTGCAGGATACAAAAAACACAAAAATGAAAGGACAAAAAAGAAAAGTTAAGTTTAACTTCATCAAAATTAAAATTTCCTACTGACTAAAAGACATTATAGGCTGGGAAAATTGGTGTGTGTACACCTGTGCAAGCAAGTGTGTCTCCAGAAAATTTATGAAGAACTACAATTCGACTATAAAAAGTGAAAACAAGACAGAATGATGCTCCCCACCTCAAAGATGCCCACATTATAACCTCTAGCACCTGCGAATATCTTATCTTACATGGCAAAAGGGACTTGCAGCTGTGAAAGTGATTAAATTAAGGATCTGGAGTTGAAAACACTATCCTGGATTATCTGGCTGGGCTTAGTTTAATCACCAGGACTCTTTGAATTAGAAAACCTTTCCTTGCTGAGTTCAGAGAGAAAAAGAGTTGTGACTGCAGAAGAACTGCTAGAGAAATGCAACATTCCTGACTTTGAAGATGAACAAAAGGCCCATAGTCAAGGAACATGGGAAGTTTCTAAAAACTGGAAACAGCAAAGAAAGGGCCTCTCTGCCCTAGAGTCTCCAGAAAGGAACGTGGCCCTGCCACCATCTTGATTCCAGCCCAGTGAGATTTGTGTCAGATTTCTGATGTATGCAGCTATAACAAAAATACACTTACATTGTTTTAAGTTACTAAATTTCTATGAATTTTTACCACAGCAATAGAAAACTAGTATACAACCTAACTAAAAGTGGGCAAAAACTTTTACAAATAAAACTTCACAAAAAATAAAATTGTCCAATAAGTACCTAAACATGTGCTCAACTTTTTCTTCTGTAGTGAAACAAACTCAAATGAGAATGAGATGCCGTTCTACACCCATTAGAATTAGTGTTATTTTTAAAAAACCGCATAATATATGAATTGACTAGGGTGTGAAGCAACTAGTTGGAATGTAAGGTGACATCATCACATGTAAAACTGCTTAGCAACATGGTGGTAAAGTTAAATACTGTATGACCCATTGATTCCATTTCTAAGTATCTACCTCCAAAGAGTATGAATATATGTCCACAAGAATTGTCACAGCCACCCCCTTCAAAACTCCCCAAACTGGAAACCACAAAGCCATCAATGAGGGTCCAGGTAAACAAACATCGATATGTTTCAACAGAAAAATAGTGGTCAACAATGAAATGTACTGTGACTACTCATAACAACATGGATCAACTTCCAAAACATTATGTTGAGTGGAAGAGCCAGGGACAAAGGAACATATGCTTTCTTTGTCTTTATTAAATCATAACTGTGTACATTAATGCATTTATGGGGTACAATGTGCTGAATTGATATACAATGTGGAATGCTTACATCAAACTGATTAACATAGCCATCACCTCACTTATTTATTTGTTGTGGTAAGACATTAATTTATCTCTACTCTTAATAGTTTGGAAATGTACCATTGCATTCTTCACAATAGGTGAGGTCCTTTCAAATACCCTCCCTCCTTTTTTTTATATTACACTAACATTGTTATAGGACAGATAAACTACAATTAAATTATTAATAAATTAAATCTCCAATTTACAGTGATGAAAGTCAGAAAATAGGAAGAATTCAAGAGAAAGCGAATTTAGAACCCCTCTAGAATGACAGCAAAAGTCATATATTATTAATGTATGCGGAGGATTTATAGTATACAAGATAATTGGTCCTGGAGATACAATAATCAACATTCCCTTGAAAAGTTAAGATTGGTGCATTTTATTTTATGTCTATTTTGCATCAGTAATAAAACGATTGAAAGGAGAACTTACTCCAGCCTTGCACAGGTGACAACTCCTTGTTCCCATGTCCCATACCCTCCATTCTCTCCTGGGGTTCCTCCCAAGTGAGGAGATGGGACACAGTGGAATTGGCTGTGCCTCCTCAAGGGGTGGCAGCCAGTGGACAAAAGCTTCTTCTTTCTCATCCTCTACGGCAGAGAGAGCTGAGGTCGATTCCATGAGTGTCTTCTGAAGCTTCTGGTGGCACAAGGTGGCTACTGCGAAACCTCACCCAGGTGTTGTGGCTTTTCCCTGCTGGGTCTTCTGTGTCACTCTCCAAACTCTGCTTCCTGAGGACACATTCCCACATAGAATAACTGGATACAAGAATTTGTCTTGAGTTCTGTGCAGGGAAACAAGTAATATGTATATTTTTTTCATACCACTGGACTTTTTATAGCTGTCGTATTTTTAATAGAGAAACAAGTAATATGTATATTTTTTTAATAGGGAAACAAGTAATATGTATATTTTTTTCATTCCACTGGACTTTTTATAGCTGTAGTATTTTTAATAGAGAGATTGCTCTTAGGATGCAATATTTGCATATAATAATTTGATTGAAAATTGTGTGTGTTTTACATTTATATAATGTAAGCCATTATAATCAGAAGCCACTACACAGGTTTTTAAAGGTCAAATTACATTTAGCATGCTTTATATATTAACTAGTAATAATGATAGCAGAAATATTTTTTTTGTCCAAGGAAATTCCTTTGACACTAGCATGTATCTCATATGTTATATTGTTCAGCTCCAGATTTGTTATTATATATATGCTGAGAATTCCTTTCTCATTTACATATTAAAATAAGTAGTACAGTTTATATCTTCAGATACCTTAGCCATAATATCAATCAATTGAAAACTCAGAATTTTAACATTGGAAGTTTCTTCATGGCTAAACACTTTACAGTAACCCATTCAAATAAAATTTACCTGCCATAGGCCAGCCTGGTATGATACCAATTTTCTGAAGTATCCCTGTTTGTTTTCATTTCATCTCTTTATGGAATTTTATTTCCCTGAAGATATCACCTTCCCATTGAGGGTAACTCCCATTCAGCTAGGATCGATGTTTCTTTACTGTTATGTAATTAAAGGCAGGATTTTGGAGGAGGAGAAAGAGGGATTTATTCTCTTTCCCAGAACCTGCCAGTTGCAGCTCTGTCAAGTCAATGTCTACCTCTTAGTTTCCTCCTGGATCAATAGCTCTGGTCCCTCGTGTTCTATTTTGCCACTTGCTATCGAGAGGTGATGCTTCCTCTCACTCTCTGCACACCTGCTTGAACCTGGGCAGGTTTCTGACTTTTCCAGTGAATGGAGTAGAGCACAAACAATGTCACATGACATTGTCTGGATTAGAAAAGGCCACGCAGCTTCCTCCTGGCTCTCTCTCTCTTTTGGGATATTTGCTCTTGGTTAGAATCTAGCCGCCATGCTGAAGGGAAGCCCAAATTAGTTCACTTAAGGATGTGAAATGGAGAGGCCCACCAGAAAGGAAACCAAGGATCTCAGCCCAGAGCCAGCATCAACAGCTAGACATTGAGCAAATTAGCTGTCAGATTATTCTAGTTCCAGACTTCCAGTCTTCCCCCGAGGCCCCACCATACTACCTCTGCTGTTTCTTGTCCAAATGCCTGAACTACACCATCAATGAGTGGCAAAATGGTTGCTTTATGCCACTGAGATTGGGGATGATTTGCTATGCAGCCAAAGTGAACGGAAGAGATTTTGGTATATGGACGTACCACAGGATCTGCCATTATGAAACGTAAAAATGTGGCAGTAGTTTTGGAACTATGTGGTAGCCCAGTTGAAAGGGCCTTGGGGAGTGTGCCTTTTCTCAGCCCACTCACAGTCCAGAAGAACTGACAAACACACGTGTCTGTTGTTTTGATCATGTCTTGAAGTGCTTTTTGATTTGACTGGGAATAGAAGTTTTAGCATTATGCAATGTTTGCTGGGAAATACCATTCTTATTAACAGCATTAACACAGTCTTCCAGTGAAATATATTTTTTGATTCTGCTATTCTTTGAATTGTCTACTATTGGCTCAATGATACAATAACAGAGACAAGATAATCTCTACACTTACAATCCTTATTTTGGATAATAAAATGAATGTGATAATTTGAATTTAGTTGTTTTCTTGCGTGATAAGAGATCTCTCCCCCTCTGTGATTCTACCACTTTCTCTATAAATATTTTCCTCTCCCTAAAGTCCCTTTTATTCTCGTGTCCTTTAAACTAAACTACTTCAATCCTCAAGTTTATTGTATGGAAACAGCTCAGAGGGATACAACATAATTTATCAGCTTTGCCAGTTTCTGCAGTTTTAATATTTCATCTTTCTTTCTCTTAGATGGTAAAGGTATTCCACCTTTACAAGTTGAAGAAGCAATGGATATAAAATTCCCACAAGATTCCTTGTTCCTGGGTCCCATCCTGGTGATAAGGCTTAGCCAAAGGGGATATTATTACATTGTTAGAAATAACTCAAGTTAGTAGCCCTATCTCTTCTTTTATTGCCCTTTTGTTTTTATTTTTCTTTTCTAGCTTTTACTCTTCCCCTGAAGTAAAAATGCAATTGTCCAACTGTGTACAGGTAAAGATAAAATGGTTCAAGGAGCACCCATATGATGCTTCCTGTCTTACAAATAAACTCAACAACAATAGCCCAGAGAGATTTATCATTGCACTTTGTAAAACCTTTTCGATTTGTTTATTTATTTATTTTTATTGTGCCTGCCTCACCTCCACACCCCTCACCATCTTCCTTCCACTCAGTGGCTGCTGGTTCGTGTTTATCATTTATTTAAGGAGTACATTTTCATCCATTCAGGAAAAGGTGACACCACATCCATTTCAAGTGACAGCTACCAAATAGCCTAGTCTAGCCTGATTAAGTGCAGAGAGAGTTTCTTTCCCTTTTCCTAAAAAAAAAAAAAAAAAAAGAATTATCCACATTGATTGGAGGAGGGAATAGAGGTTGGGCATAGAAACACATTAATCTTTACTTATAATGGTTAAAATTTAGTTAACTTTTAAGACTTTGTAAATTGGGGACATTCTACAGTCAGTCCCGGGATTTGTTGTTCTGTAGGTTTGTATGGTTTGTATCTAAGTTGGAACAGGTACATTTACTATTACTTTCAATAGCCTCCATCCATATGAGTCATACGTAAGTCAGATATTTGTAACTCGGGGGCTACCTGCATATTTCTGAAAACATTTGTTTAATTGTCTGGGAAGGGAGAGTTGCATTTACCAAGGCAGTCATTCAGTAAACAAAGGTAACAATGATCTACTGGAAGGTTATAATTTTACCCTTAAATAAAACATAAACAGATCATTGGCCATGAGAAGACCAATTGTGAATCAACCAAATGAAGTTTCAGAGTGAACAGCGTACAGATTTTGACAAATGTGTATTCCTATTCAAGTAGATATTAAGAGCATAGTAGAAATGATCTTGTATGCCTTTAAAAAGTGGAATACTAGGTATTTTTTCTCATCTAGAATTAAAGTAATTAGTTAACAACATTAAAATAAAAAAATTAAGAGACAGTCCAACTTTCTATGTATTTAATGGTTAGAATTTTGTTTTTAGAAGAGTCAAGATTTTAAGAAAATTGTTAATATGAGCTGGAGAATGGGCATATCTTTCATGATGTTGGGTAGTTCTGCCTGGTTAATCTCTGTCCTGAGAGCCAAAGAATTTGGACAAAGGGAACTGAGTAAGGCCATTAGCCTCATTGGCTTTCCTTCATGCTTGGGGGTTCACTGGCTATATCACCTTTAAGTTCAAAGACTTTTTTTTTGTTTAAATGGTTTGTCTATGTTTTTCCACATTTAATAATTGAGTCTTATCAACAGGCAGTCCAAACTTTCCCTCTCAAGCCACTCACTTGAAGCGTCCAAAGATTTGTGGAGTCGCACTCCATTTAAAGGCCTATTTTCAAATGCCACAAGGGACAGAGAAAATGACTGTCGAATCAAAGAAAGTCGTATTGCTTTCCACACTTCTCTCCTGATGTGTGGGGCTGTGTGCACCACAGTGTCCTCGTTAGCCCAGCTCTCTGCACAAGACCCGGCAGTGCCTCAGAATTGGGTATGAAGAGGATTTTTAGTTCAGATTCAGGCTTAGTTGTTCTCTCCCACCAAGCATGGCAGTGTGGTAGAGTAGCTAAGTCCTGAGTGGGCACCAACTTTAGCCGCACACTTGGCTGCCACTGGGCCTTCTCCACGCAATGCCAGTTTGCTGGAAAACCCCGATGGTCAGTCCAAGCTCTGTTCTCCTTTTAGGGAGTTCTTCTCTGGGGCCTTGTTGCCCCCTTCTTGTCCCTATAACTCAGTCACAGCTACCCTAATCCATCCACTGAATTTTAAAATATAGTAAGAGTTAGGTTTGAAACTTTCTACCAGAAGATTCCCTAAATCTGGAGAGATTTACCTTGTGCCTTCCAAGAATGATATCAAGAATGGGAAGGAATGGGAACATTGGTTAAGCGACGGAAAAGTTTCAGAAGGGCTAGTGATGCTTCTAAATTTGCATTTTGTGTTTAAACAGGATCATGCAGGAGATATAAAAGGAAGTAAAGAAATCTTTCCATACAGAAGATCTTCTGTCTATATTGCTAAACAGAGAAACTTTTAAAGTTCATCCTGTTAGAAGACCTATTTTATGTACTTAGTGGAGCTTCTGTTCCGTTACGTTATTTTATTTGTCTAGAGCCCCAATATGTGATATAGACAGATGTTTCTCCTCTTATACACTCCAAATGCACATATTAAAAAAATAAATCAATGTAGGCTATATAGCCACATACACAGTGCAACCCAAATGTGAAAGTAAATAATTAGAAAAGGTAGAAAGAAAGAAATGCACTAAATTTAATAGCAACTTCTTGTCAGTTGTTGATATTGCAAAATACTCACATAGAAATTAAAAGCAACTTAAAATAGATAGGTAATGCCTTAATATTCTTTATTATTACTGTCAGAAATAAATGTGCATTTATTAAATTTATTCTTTCTGAAAAATGATTCACTTCTCTAAAAAGAGATTTTAGGCATTAACATAATAGTTTGAAAAAAAATATGTCTAGACAAATTTTAAGACAAATGACAAAGATCATTTTATATATACATGCACACACATATGATGTCAGACAATTAAGTTCACGAAGTCATCCTAGAAAAAGTGCTACATACCTCATCGCTGAATATCACTGTGGTCACCTTTTAAGTGTTCCCCTTGGCCATCTGGTGCCCTTAGCAATTGAGGTATATAGTACTTTTACTGGAATGACTTCGTGAACTTAATTGTCTGACCACATAAATGCTCTGTATTCTAAAAAAAGAAAAAAAACTTTAAAGAAAATTTGGGGACTTCACAAATTAGCCAGGCACAAAGCCATAGACCAAATAAATTTCCATAGATTTCAAAAACCCAAAGTAGGGCCAGTGTTGTGGCTCATTCCTCTAATACTAGCATTCTGGGAATCCAAAGTCAGAGGATTAATAGTGAGCTCAGGAGTTTGAGACCAACTGTCTCTACTAAAAACAGAAAAACTAGCCAGGTGTTGTGACAGACCCCCATAGTCCCAGCTACTCAGGAGACTGAGATAAGGGGACAATTTGAGCCCAAGAGATTGAGGTTGTTGTTAGCAAGGCTGACCCCATGGCTGTTTAGCCTGGGCAACAGAGTGAGATGCTCTCCTCAAAAAAAAAAAAAAAAAATGCAGAAAAGCAAAAATGAAGCAACCCACATTATTTTTAAAAAATCACAAAATACCTTGTTATTTTATTTCTTAAGATAAAGAAGAAATCAGAAATCAATTTAAAAATAGGAAATTCTTTAGAAATCAGCAAATATTGGATACCCCATTTTAAAATCTCAGGGAAGTGACTAAAATCATGGTCAGATGAAAATATTTACCCATACATAGATTGGTTGAAAATGAGAAAACATAAAATAAGTTATCCAAGCTTCGCATCAAGAAAGAATCAAAACCATACAAAACAGAGAAATGGAATAAATAGATAAGAACACAATTTTCAGCGAAGGGTAGTTTTAACCAAAACGCTGAAAGCTCTTATTTGAAGAGACTGTTAAATAGACACATTGTGGCAAGATAGTAAAGGGAAATAAAAGAGTAAAACTGCAACTAAGTAATATTAGAAATGATGATAAAGAATAATTATAGACACAGAGCACTATTAAGCAGAAAAGATAAAAATATATGAAGAACTGTGCTCTGGATTGAATTGTGTTTCTCACATATCCAAATATTGAAGTCTAAACCTCAGTACCTCTAAAATGTGTGTTATTTTTATAATTCGAGATAATACTAATAATGTAAAAATCAGTAAGTAAGAGGTGGAAGTTGTGGGTCTTCTTTATTGTTTTGTTTTTGAAAACAGAAGTTATATATATTTCAAAAATAAGAAATCATATTGTCTAAAACATAAAACTACAGGGATTTTCATATAGCTCCATGGTATAACTTCTTAGGGTCCCTATCTCTGGAAATAAACTTTTGTATTAAAATGGATTAATAGTAGTTACTCCTCACACAACTCTCCTCAACTATTCTTAGCATCTGTCTACCCTCAGATTTGAACATATCACATGTTTATTTAGGCCAAACTTCTTAAATTTATATTTTTATCCTGAGAATCTTTAGATAACAACCTGTTCTAGATGTCTACTTACAATCATGTGCAATTTTACTAACCTTAAAATTTTTTTCCTTTGAAATGTCTCTGATTTCATCACCTTCCATACCTTCAGTAATGTTTTGCACTACTCTCGGAACTTTATTTAGTCTTTGGCTTTCTGAAATGAAAGATCCCACTTTCCTTTGTGAGTGTATTCTGACCAAGAAAGGGCTCAAATCCCTTTAGGATTGTCTTCGCCTCTCCTAGACAATTTCGTTTCCTGTAAGAGTATTGCCCAGCTCTGTGTAAGAAGCGCTAAGAAGTATTGTGCGAAGAAGTGGGTTGTTTTTTTCTTGCCTTTTCCAACTTGGGTGAAAGAATGTATTTAGTGTTACTTCAAATGCTTCTAAAAAATGCCGCAATGAAAAAAGGGAAGTCTTTAGGGGGGAAAGTGGAGCGTTGCCCTTATAGCTCTGATTCCCAAACACCCCCCTCTGCTTTCATTTTCCCTCCAAATAAATAAACAAAGAAAGAAATTGTCTAGAAGTGCTTGAGAAACTGAGAAACACATATAAATAAACCAGGTAACTTGTGAGCAATTTCAAAACGTTAATAGTATTTTCCCACGGTTAGATTTCTATTTTGTACATTCTTAACTTCCACTTAGCTCTCACCCATAGACAGTGTAGTTCTGGTCCACAAGGCTTTACTACTGACATAAGCACATCCCTTATCTATGTTTCAACATACAACTAAATGTGTTTCTTGGCCTCAAAAATTTAGGTTATGCTGGAGGGAATAATTTTGTAGAGATTAATTATATTTGAATATTGGTAAAAACCTTTTTTATATTTAATCCATTTATTTGGCTTGCATTTCTATGTATAGGTGTTTGTTAAATTATGGTAGATGAATTAACTTTGCAAACCTAACTTTCTTTTGAAAAAACAACTGCCAGAAAGCATATTCACCAGGTTTAAGAAAAGACTTAACCTTTGTCTTATTTACTAGAAACATAATGAACACTTTTATAATTGACAGATGGTGGGGTGCCACCTTAACCTAGTGATCAAATGTAGTGTCATCAAAAGTGAGATGAAACTCATGTTAAATACCACTCCATGTGAGGCAATGCTAAAAAGCACATAGCATTCCATATGTGGTATTTTTGAAAATAAAAAAGTTAACATAAATACTGATAATTATGGGGAAGTAATCAAAAAGAAACCGACTGTGGGACAACATACATAAAAACTGGGCTGAACTCTTCAAAAAATCATGTCATCATTTAACATTATAGACTAAGAATTAGTATAATTGAATTAATTTTATTGCTTACAGGTGTTTAATTGTACTATCTTTATGTAGAAAAATGCACTATTCTCAAGAAATGCATGACAAAGTATAGTATTTAGAGGTGAAATGTCACAATGTCTGCAACTTACTTCCAAATGGTTCATCACCATCATTAATACCAAAAGGTGTTAACATATACAGATGGAAGTAAAGGAATAGTGGCAAAATATTGTCAGTAAAAAAAGTGAAATGTAGAGAAATGTTAATTGTGTTGCATTTCCAATTTTTGCAGATTTAAAAACTTTCAAAAGAAATAATGGGACTTAAGAAAAAAATTAAGAACAGCAGTAAATATAAGAAGAAATCTAGCCTCTTTGAATAAAGCTGCACAGAATCCCCAAGTTGCATTTCTGGTTAACGATTTTTTTGTAACTTAGCAATATTTCTCTGAAAACTCAAAAAAGCACAAAAGGAATCATGTCTTCTTGCATAGTTAATGCGATTGCTTGTTAGATTTGCCGTTGCCTGGAAGGAACATGTTTAGTAGATGCTGAATGATCCTCCTACCCTGGGCTGAAATATTTGAAAACAAACTGAAAGCCAGTTCAAAGAAGAGTGTCTCCCTCCAGGGACTCTCAAGGGGCTGTGTGTGTAATTCATTCATGGTCACGTGTTTATTAATGGCTTGAGATTGTTTAGAAGTTGAGTACAGAAGAGCTATCACAGAGACCTCTGGGAGTAAAGTTTGTGGCATATGTGACCATAAAAGTATGAATATAAATGTGTAGGTGTGGATAAGAGAGAGAATATATATGTATATAGCAGTATATGATGTTTATGGCTGCAGTAAATTTAGGAAGAGCTATTTATAATTAAGAGCATATTGTGGGCTTTAGATTTTCTATAAGCGTGTGCATTTTCATGCTCATATATGATTTTCCAAGGTGCACGAGAGAAAGATAAGAGGATCAATACTACTCTGGTTGATTACAAGAGGCTGGAAAGATTAGGGTGAACATTTTTGCAGACTAAATGACAAAAGGACAAATCAAAAACGTTGAGGTCAAATAGAAGGCAACCTGATCCCCACACCTCTGTGGACAGTGCTGAGATCACTCCTTAGGCATGACACAGAATTACCTAATACAGATGCTTACTTACATATTTCACCTCTTTATGCCACTGGGAGCTGTTATTCTCATTATCTGCTCTGAAATCCTAAGAGCAGAACAAAAGGACTCTTTCTGCTTTTCAGTTAACTTCCCATTTTATAAGAGAAACCTTGATATCGCAAAATACCCACATAAAAATTAAAATCAACTTGATATTTCTTTGGAAAACAGAACCATTCCTTGGCCATATGTTAAACATATTCAAATAGGTCTAGCCGAATGTTGCCTCTGCTCTTATTTTCCTTTATAGCTTTATCAGCTTTAAAGGTCAATTGCAATAGTGTTTATTAAATTAAAATGACAAAGGAATTTGCTTCACCTTTAAATGTTTCACATACTTTGCATTAGGCTTTCTCTTTAAGACACATAACATGCATACATACATTTAAACTATTCTGCCTCATTTGTGGGTTATAAAACCTGTACAGTTTTTCTTTGTTATAGAAGGACTGTTACCTTTTTTAATTAGTACAGGTTAATTCAGAGTATGAGTACATGCATAATTCGAAATTAAGAAGAAAAGTATTAAGTACATGTATCTTCAATCTCCTTAAAGGATTAATAATCAATGGTATCCTTGAATCATCAGCCAAACACTTGCAGGTATCATATACAACTCAATCAAGTCCAGTAGGAAACATGGTATGTGAAATCATTATTCCTTATTTTGCTTGCCGATCACATTTAATAAAAAAAGAATAATCATTCAAATTAATGTTTCTGATCAAAACAGAAAAGTGAGAATTTTCTATTTATCAATTCCTTTTATTCTCAGGCACAATCCCACATACTTTTCTAAGTGAATTCACTTTAAAATTAAAGACAACCTTAATATTTAGGTACATATTTAATATGAGAAAAAGCATGTTTGGAAGTTATAACTTTTTTTTAATTGACGGGAGTATATTGGCAAAGGAGAGAGAGAAACCAGTCCTGGAGGCCTATAGATACCGGGAGAAAGTGGTGTAATGGAAGTTAAGAAAAGAGAGTGCCTTAAAGAAGTCAAGGATGCCAACTGGGTCAAATGCTACTGAGAAAATAAGATAAGCCTGGCAAGTGTCCACTGGATTTATTGCCTCAAAAGTCAGAGGTGGCTAATTTGGAGGAAAGGAGAGGACAATAACCAGACTTGGGTGGCCTGAGGACTCAGGACCAGGAGCCAGAGTTTGCTTTATTACTGAGAACTTCCTATTTTTTTGACTGTCTGACTGTGCAATGAACTACTTAGGAGATAACATGTTTCCTATAAGTAAAAATGCCCAAGGCCGTGTGGAATTGCCAGTTTTCCGGGGTGGTGTGGCATGGATGTAAGCACCTGCTGGGAAGTCAATAAGAAAACGGGTTGTGTATTCCATACCCCTAAGGGCCTTGCAAACCCTGAGAACAAGCATTCTAAATTTTATAGGATTTAATCTTATTCATCTATAACTGATAATATTATCAATAATAAAACATACTAGTATTAGTTAAGAGCTTTATGGCTTACACAAAATAACTTTTGTTTACAGAGCTTATCTAATCTTCGTAACAACCCTATCAAGTGGGGATAGACAGTTATTAATGATAGAACTGTTAAATGTCAGAACAAAGACTTCACCCAGGTCTGCGGACTTCACATGCAATCCTTTGGGCAGCACATCATGATGTTCACGTGCATTGACGTTCTTTCTGGTCATTTGCTTTTTACTCATTGGTAGCCATAGCTGTACCCTCTGAGGCCAAATTGGAAGAAAAGCCTCTGAACACACCTGTCTACTCTGTGCTACAGCCATGTGTGGGGCTTGGGTCATCTGAGAAGTGTCACCTGGGCCCAGGCCTGGAATAGAGAGCACACACGAGAGGACGTGCACTGAGCATAACCATTGCATTTTTTAACTACAAAAATTTAGCATGGGACAACTGGCTACCAAAACTATGGATGGTTGGCCCTTCCTAAAACAGTAAGGACAGACCATTTGTGTGTTTAGGCCACAGCCTCTGGGACTTAGTGAAGGCCCGACATCTTTTAAATGGAGTTGATTTCACATCACTAAATACAATATATTTCTTGTGAGAATAAGCACCATGCCCTTGATGTCATTTCTGGGTAAACATCCCTAACCATCTTCATTTTCCTGCCTTGGACAAATTTGTGCATTAGGTGCATGTAAGGAATGTGTAGTTCCTGGTTAACAAGTTCCTAAGTGAAATTAATTTGTATATACTTCAACAGAAGTATATACATCAGTATGTTGTTGCACTCATACAGGATGGTTAAGAACAAACATGCCTCGCCCCCGTTTCCAGTGGTGCCATCTGTTCACACCACTAGTCTGCCATAGGCCATGTCATTGAAACAGCCTGTCTAGAGACTAGAAGGTGGAGAACGCCCTTTACTATCTTCTTCCTTGAGTCTTCATTGGCAAGGCCATTATAGAAGCCTAATCTACAAAAATAAGCCACAGTTGAAATCTCACAACCACATATATGATGAATGTTCTCAAAATAAGTTTCTAAGGGACATGCAAAAGAATGAGAGAAAAATATAGATGTTGGTGCACAGTACTATTAAAATGGGTGATGAACTTTAATATGACCCCATCGTAATTAGTATAGATTTTGACCTGAAAATGAGAACATGTACATTTTAATTTATCAGAACTCTTTGAGGAAAGAACCAGTTCATGAGCTAAAGAAGAAGGAGAAATTATGTTTATATTTTTACATATGTCCATACACTTTTTTGAGCTGTAAGCACTAAATTAGCAGTTATAGATCATGATCGAGACATATAGATTCTGAGACTCTTCTGTAAGATTAAGCAAAAGAAAGTCTCTGGTAGTTGGAAGGCAAAAAAGATATTTGCAAGATCATAACAGAAATATCATTCCCTCAAAATTACTAGGAAAATAAAAATTGGTGTTGATAGAAGTATAATCTCTCTGAATATAATCTGGAAAAATACTGCCTTCAATCTAAAATAATTAAAGTAAAGAGAAGGGAAAAACAAACAAAGAAAGTTGGGTAGACCTTTGGCCTGAAGAAATGAAGTCATATCAGAAAACAAATGAGGTATTTGAAGTTATAAAATTAAACATAGGTTTATGTAACCAAAAATGAATTAAAAGGGCTCAAAGGTGAACAGCAATGCTGAACAAGAACATATCTCACTATTGGAAAGATCCTATTCTAAAATAAAAATACTTTCAATCTCCTGTCCATGGCTCCCCACATTAAAGATGGCAGATATTATTTGTAGGTATATGATGCTAGGGTTAACCTAACAAATTTTTCTAAATACCTACTGTGTCCATAACATTGTTTTGGGTTCTAGGAAAATATCAGCAAACAAAACACACTAACCTCCAAATTAATGAGTCATGTTCTACAGCAAGATAGTAACAATGCAAGGATAACTAAGTAAAATGTCTAGTATGCTAAGAGTAACAGGCACTGCGATGGAAAAGTAAAACACAGAATGGGGGTATAAAATGTCAGGGAACAGAAGCTGGAATTTTAAATAGGTGCCAAGAGAAGACCTCATTGAGGTAATGACTTTTTAAGCAAACAAACAAAAACCAAAAACAAATGAAGAAAACCTGAAGAAAAAGAGGGAAGGATTTAAGAGTGTCTGGGAGAAAACCATTCCCAACACAGAAACAATTCAAATGCAAAAGACCCTGGTGTAGGAATGTGCATGGTTCATTCTAGGAAAAGTTAGAGGCCAGCACGTCCAGGCAGAGGGAACAAAATGCAGAGGAGACTAACTTAGAAAGGTAACAAGGGGTTGGGGAGATCCAATAGTACTTTGCAGTCGTAGGATGGATTCTGTCAAATGACCATCCACCAGAGGGGTCGCAGCCCCTATCTTCATCTGTAAGGTTCTGTCTGACTGCAGGGTTTGAATAGCACTTGAGGAAACAAGGGTGACTTCACTACTCCACACGTGCAGCACTAGGGGTCTGGAATGACTGTGCAGATGGGAAGAAGTGGGTGAATACAGACATATTTTAAAGACAGCCAGATAATATCAGCCAGGAGATTTTCTGTAAGTTGTGAGAGAGTGAATTCAAAAAAGAAACCATGTTTGTTGAAGCCTGAACACTACGAATGGCCTTGCCTTTTCCTGAGATCGGAGAGATCATAGGAGGAGCTGGTTTTGGGGTTGGGTAGGTCAAGATCAGGATCTCTCATTTTATTATTATTTTTTTATTTGATCATAGCTGTGTACATTAATGCAATCATGGGGGACAATGTGCTGGTTTTATATACAATTTAAAATA
This sequence comes from Perodicticus potto, assembly GCA_963574655.1. Classification (NCBI taxonomy): domain Eukaryota; kingdom Metazoa; phylum Chordata; class Mammalia; order Primates; family Lorisidae; genus Perodicticus; species Perodicticus potto. The sequence continues at coordinate 31,927 of CAUYRH010156484.1, read as the reverse complement.
TTTTCATCAAACTGGTTAACATAGCCTTCACCATATTTTCTTAGTTATTGTGTTAAGACATTTATATTCTACACTTAGTAAATTTAACATGTACCCTTGTAAGATGCACTGTAGGTGTGGTCCCACCGATTACCCTTCCTCCGTCCATCCTCTCCCCTCCCCTCCCTCTCCCCTTTCTCCTTCTTCTTGGGCTATAATTGTGTTATAGCTTTCATATGAAAGCTATAAATTGGTTTCTTAGTAGAGCTGAGTACGTTGGATACTTTTTCTTCCAATCTTGAGATACTTTGCTAAGAAGAATATGTTCCAGCTCCATCCATGTAAACATGAAAGAGGTATGTCACATTTGCAATGCCAGATTAGATCTCCAACTGGAGTTGTTACAGAGGAAGTTGGATATAAATCTGAAATTCAGAAGATAGGTCTGTGCTAAGAATAGATTTTAAGACCCCTTAGCATATATATGATAATTGAAGAACTAAATCTGTGAGAGGTGATGAGATCATTGGATAAAACATCTTTAGTAATTAAAAAAAAGAAATTATTACTTTTAAAATTTCAGATTAACATGAGGGTACAAATGATTATGTTACACTACATTGTTTGCATTTGTCAGGAGAACTCCAAGTTGTAAGTGAGTTCTTCACCCAGGAGGTGGGCAGTATACCCATACACTGTGCCCATTAGGTGAGAGTTTGCTAGTCCTCTCCCCTCTCCCCTCTCCACCCCTCCATTTGAATTTATTTGTTTTTCTTTTGTGTGGATAGGTAGTTATTTTTCTCTTATTTTCATATTAGTATTAAGTGCATTGGATACTTGCTTTTCCATTCTTTCCATTCTTTTTTTTTTTTTGAGACAGATTCTTAAGCTGTCACCCTGGGTAGAGTGCTGTGGCGTCATAGCTCACAGCAACCTTCAACTAGGGCTCAAACTATCCTCTTGCTTCAGTTTTTCTATTTTTAGTAGAGACAGAGTCTTGCTTTTGCTCAGGCTGGTCTTGAACTCATGAGCTCAAGAATTCCAGCCACCTCAGCCTCTCATAGTGCTAGGATTGCAGGCAAGAGCCACTGTGCCCTGCCTGTTTTTCCATTCTTATGATGCTTTACTAAGGAAATGTTCTTCAACTCCATCTGGGTTAATATAAAAGATGTAAAGTCACCATATATGTTATGGTTGAATTGTATTCCATGGTGTACATATACCACAGTTTATGAATCCATTCATGTGTTCATGGGCAGATGGGCACTTGGGTTGATTCCACATCTTGGCAATTGTGAAATGAGTGGCAATAAACGTTCTAATGCAGGTGTCATTAAGGTTAAATGATTTTTTTTCTGGGTAGATACATAGTAATGGGGCTGTGGTATCAAATGGAAGATCTACTTTTAGCTCTTTGAGGATTCTCCATACTTCTTTCCAAAGAGGCTAAGTTAGTTTACAAATCCACCAGCAATATAAAAGTGTTCCCCTCTCTCCACATCCATGCCAGCATCTGGAGCTTTGGGACTTTGAGATATGGGCTGTTCTTACTGGGGTTTGCTGATATCTCAAGATGATATTGATTTGCATCTTTCTGATAGTTATAGATAATGACCATTTTTTTTTGTGTGTATTTGTTGGCCATTTGTCTGTCTTCTTCAGAGAAGGTTTTGTTCATGTCTCTTGTTCTCTTATAAATGGGATTGTTTGCTCTTTTCTTACTGATTGGTTTGAGTTCTCTGTAGAGAGAGTCATTATCCTTTTCTCAGAATCAGTAACTTTAAAGAAAAGTGTAACTGGCTGGGTGCAGTGGCTCACACCTGCAGTCCCAGCTACTTGGGAGGCTGAAGCAAGTGAATTGCTTGAGCCCAAGAGTTGGAGATTGCTGTGAACTGTGATGCCATGGCACTCTACTGAAGATGACAAAATGTGACTCTGTCTCACCAAAGAAGAAAAAAACAGAAAAGTGTAACTAATGATTTTGTCAGATCATCATATTTAGTGGTCCTTCTGTATCTATCTGTGTGTTCCCATCCCATGATTCAACCAACTGTAGATAGTAAATATTTGAATAAAAATACAATAAAATACTACATAACACAAATAAAAAGCAATATGTGTGTAACGACTATTTACATAGTATTTACATTGCATTAGGTATTATAAGTAATTTAGAGATGATTTAAAGTATGGGGGAGGATGTGTGTAGTTTATATGTAAATACTACTTCATTTTATGTAAGGGACATAAGCATCCATAGATGTTGGTATCTGTGAGGGATCCTGGAACCAATTCTCCACGGATGTGGAGGAATGACCGTATCTTACAAAATGTGTACATGTCCGGTCACTGTATCTATGTATGTGTGTATGCACATACATTTATATGTAGTATATATACTCATGCATATAAGACATGTTAATATTAATAATATTGTATTATTATAAATACTAATCTTTTCTCTAAGTAAGACTAGAAATTACATGAAAACTTCCGTATGGATATCTAAATAAGGAAAATACCATGATAATATAAACTAGTATTCCTATTCTTGGAGACTCCATCTCTAGAGTCAGCTATCTATCTATCTATCTATCTATCTATCTATCTATCTATCTATCTATCTATCTATCATCACTATCTGTTCTCACAAGAATCACATTATTGTTGAATTTGCTATTCATTCAAAGCTTGGCTGTCAGCCTTAGTCTCAAAAATGGATTTTTTCAGTACTGTGAGTCCATATTGTGACAGACTGTTAGTGGCTGAGGAAAGACATTTTTCCCTTCCTCTTCGGGACACACTTGACTGCATTGCTCATCTTCTTTGCAGTTATGTGTGGCAAGAAGCAGTGGCAGTGATGTATGTCTGTGCCAGTCTGCACAGAAAAGCAGCTCCTGCATGCTTTTCTATGCTCTTTTCTCTCTCACTGAGTTGAACAGAAACTGTTCCAAATTATCTTAGAAACAAAGTTTTTAGGAACTACATCTGTGTACATTTTTACTGTTCTGTGACTCCAATGCTAATAAATGAATAATTAAACACTTTCATTTTAAGCCATGATTATTAATGTATCAAATGGGCAGTTTTGCATTAATCTCACATTGAAATATAAAACAGATTGCCAGTGAGAAAGGCGACTGTTTCTGTCTGTGTGACCAACCATCTTCTTCTTGTCAGTGATTAGTTGCAATGTCAAGAAACAGAATGTGGAAGGGCAGGCTGACTGACATTAGCTATCGAATTTTCTGTTAGTCCTTCTGCAAACTTCTCCAGCTTGAAATATTACCACATTTAAAATTTTTTTAAAAATGTCCACATTATTTTAACCTGGGCCTCAATTTCATATATTCCATGTATATTGTTACATTGCTAATATTGAAATTTTGAAACCGCTAATGGAATAGATCTGTACAAGAAACCAAACCTAATCAAGATAGTTCTTGGCGAATATGTATCAGGAGCAAAGGGAACTGGGTGAATTAAGAATTAATAGTATCACAATAAGATGGCTAAGTATATTCATTTTATAATAAAATAGAATTAATCTGATTGATGACTCCAGAATGAGATTAATTTTGATTTAGATTTTCTGTATCTGAGATACTCCTCAGATGAGCACTTACAACAATTAATTTTGAATTTTTTTCCCATGTTTCACTGGCTCATCAGGGAAATGAAAATCAAAACTGCCTAGCTATCACCTAACTCCAATGAAAACAGCTTGTATCCAAAAGTCTCCAAAACAACAGATACTGGTATATATGTGGAGAGAAAGGAATACTTTCCACTGCTGACGAGACTCCAAACTAGTGCAACCTCTATGGAAAGTAGTAGGAGATATCTCAAAGAACTAAAAGTAGACCTACCATTTGATCCATCAATCCTACTCCTGGGAAAGTCCTACTCCCAAAGGAAAAAAAGTCATTTTGTAAAAAAAAGACACTTGCATTTGAATGCTTATAGCAGCACAATTCACAACTGCAAAGAAGTGGAAACAACCCAAGTGCCCATTAATACAAGAGTGGATTAATAAAATGTGGTGTATGTATACCTTGGAGTATTACTGAGTCATAAAAAAGAGTGAACTAATACCTTTTTCAACAACCTGAATGGAACTGGAGACCATCCTCCTAAGTGAAGTATTATAAGAATGGAAAAACAAACACCACAGTTGGTCACTTTTAAGTGGAATTGAATAATTAATACACATGTGTCCAAATAGTAGTAAAATTCAATGGAAATGAAGCAGGTGGGAGGAAGGGTAAATTCACACCTAACGGACACAATGCACACTCGCTGGGGGACAGACACAATTATGACCTGTACTGTGCAAAAGTAACATGTAACCAAAACTTTCTATCCCTGTAACATTCTGAAATGAAAAATAAATAAGTAAAGAAAATTTGAATTATCAAGAAACACCCCAAAAAATTACAGTTATATCATTCACAAAATACTCACAAGATGCAAATAAATACATAGCAGCATACAGCAAAGTAATGAGAAAAAAAGAAGAAAACTACATAGGACTTAGTATAACACCGAATACACTGAATTTTGCTTTTATATTTTAATTGAGAGTAAGTTATTTTCCATTCTCTAAGGTCTTGGGGGAAGAGGAAGGTCTTCAAACATAGACATATATTCTAAACTAACAGTCTTTGGCCTCTTTGCCTTCTTTAGGAATTATTCCCTAATGCCCAAAGATTAATGATGCAAGATTCTAACCCATAGATTCCAGAAAAGCCCTTCTTTCAACCACGTCCACTTAGAAAGAAAGAATTAGGAAGAAACTATTGCGAATTTCCAAATTCCACACTGGTGGTCAATTGTCACTTGTAATTTGCCAAAGCAAATTTCATTTTGGATCCTTGCAGATAAACTTTTAGAACAAGCTTCACTGTATTTCTCCCAGCTGTTGGCCAGGAACTACTGTGTCCCAAACATGGATATAACTCCCTCAACTTCCAGAGCTCAGTTTACACAAAGTGAAGCTATATGATGCAATTTTAAGGTGGCAGGGGAACAACAGAAGTAAAATACTGAGAGAGATTTCAACTGTTTTCTAGGTCTAGCTCGGGGCACAGGGAATCCCTCATTCACTACTTTAGCCCACCCCCTCCTGTCCTGCAGTGTGATAATTGACATGGGACAAGGCATTCTTCTCAGGGGAAATCACTCACCTCAGAACAAGGAGATGGCCTTCCAATAGAAACACATGCATGTTTCCAACTGTCTGTCCTATTCTGTATTATTACAGCACTCACAAAATGCCAAGTAGATCAATGTATTTTGTGTTAGTCTAAGTCTCGTGCAGTTTCTTGTCAAAATATTCCTCTAAGGTGAGATCAAAAAGAAATTCAAATCATCAGTTCTTCCAGGTGCTATCCCTTTGTTACAATTTGACTACATTGCTCTTCAGCATAAAGAATACTTAAACATAAATTTATTTTGTAGCTTCCCTTATTCTCACTTTCTTACAGCTGGCAGCCAGCTAGGTTGCTCTGACCCATTCTTATTATCATTCAAAAAGTGTTACTTGGGGTCAGTGCTATACTAGCTGAAGTCTTCCCCCTGATACATGTGACCTTTCCCATTTTTTAAAAGGAGTCTTATCCTTGGCTTTGGAAACAAAATTTATGTAAAGGTAGTCAAAAGCTATTAGGAAAACCATGGACAGCTGAAATGCTTGTGTTTTGAGCACCACTATCAAAAATCCACATGGTGTGTGACTGCAAGATAGAATATAACTTCATCTTTCCTTAAAAGGCAAACCAAAGAAAATATTTTAATATCATTATATTACTGTTGGGAAAAAAATTCCTAATTCCCTGAATTGTTACATAATGTTTTGTATGAAATGAAGAAATTTACCAGAAAGGTACTATAGTAATTTGAAGTGCACATACTCATAGATTCTTCTAATTCTAATTTGTCTTTTCCTGGTAGTCAGCAAGATCTTAATGCTTTGCTTGACTACTCAAAGAGGTGATTTCTTTTCAGTAAATTGAATCAATTTCCATTTGTTCTGGGTCTAGGAAATTTTATTTTCTCTTGTCTTTATTCAATTTTCAATTCATTTTTCCTAGAGCATAAATCAATGTCTTCCCTTGATTTCATGGTAGACATCCCTATTTCTTTTTGCATTACAGTAAAGCAAGGAAAAAAAATCTTTATATGAAACATCATTCCAAGCTTTGGGGTTATAGTGGTGCAAAGTAATCAATTAATACGAGGGCATTTCTAACTCTATGGAAAATACCAAAAGCTTAATACTCAAAGTGCATGAATACCTTAGGAACAAAAATTAGAGACCCTTGAGTGGGTTTACCATTTTAGCACAGTATCAAGCCGCATAAGTAGCATACATGAGAAAAAGTATTCCTGTATTAATTGTCAGAAGAACTTAGTCACAATTTTAATAAAAGTCTTCTCTTCCTAGTACAAGTCTACCTGCCTTTGTTTAGATTTGAAATTGGTACTCATTAGTTTGCTAGGGCTGCCATTACAAGGTACCACAGACTGGGTGGCTTAAACAACGGAAATTTATTTTTGTGCAGTTCTGGATGCTGGTAGTCTACGGTAAAGATGGCAGCGGGGTTTCTTCTAGTGCCTTTGTCCTTGACTTGAAGATGGTCTTCTTCTCCTTCCTGTGTCTTCATACGCTCTCTCATCTGTGCATGGCTTTGCCCTAATCTCTTCAGCTATCTTATATGAGGGCTCACCCTCGTGACCTAATTGTAACTGAATTACCTCTGTAAATATCTTATCTCCAAATTCAGTTCATTCTGAGGTCCTGGAGGTTAAGAATTCAGCTCATGAATTTAGGGTTAAGGGGAGACAATTTGGCGCAAAACAGGTACAATGATCCCGAAAGTGCTCTCCGTGTGGTCTAATGGAGATCGTAGAGACATTTTCCCAGGAAATCAAGTACTTAGGGAAATTCAGATTCTTCCTTTGCAACTGCCCTAATAAAAGGTAAAGATATAGAAAACAGTAAGGCATACTTATGACCATATGTATCAAAACACTGGTGGATCAATGAAAAATTTAAATTCTTCTCTCCGCATGGTATTGAGAGACTTAATCCTCTCTCCAGCTCCCTACTCTTCCACTCCCCACAATTCCCTTTCAACATCTAGAAATATTTGTGTGGGGATTATGAATATAGAAGCTGGAGTTTCCTCTATTAATCAAAGGAATGATTTCTTTTCGAGAACTTGAATCACTACCCCATCAATTTTTAAGTATTCTCTTATCATTATGTAATTTAAAATTTAATCCCTATGAGGATTAAATTTTTTTATCACATATCTAAGTCTTCATCCTTCTTAAAATTATTTACATGATGTAAAAATAATGAATTAAAAAGTAGAAAATTTGTTCTAAAACATTATATAGCAACAAAAACAGAGCTCAAGGTGAAGTAGATTTAAAAAAAAAATTTATTTATACTAGTTGATATGTTCCTGCAACAGTAGACCGAAAAATAAAAATAGCTAGGGCCACTGACATCATGACAGAGCCTGACTTCTGTGGGTTTTAGGAATTCACAGATTAAAACACATACAGGTGGCAGAGAATAGTAATGAGGGGGACCAAGAGCTATTGTGCTTTGACATGTACTTCATTAGTTTAAGAGCCACTTTAAAGGTCCTCTCACATAAAATTGCAATTGTACTGCTTTTACCTGAAGCCCTTTTGGAGCAATAGCACTGAAGCTCTTGATATCTAATGCAGTCAAATTAATGGAACATATGGAAAATGTGAAAAGACAGTGAAAAATTGCTAAACTCCAACCCATTCACGTGGAAAGTATGTTGCAAATTTATATAATATTAAATATCCATCGTTTTAGAAGAACCAGTCAGTACTTAAGTAATGCTCAATAACGTAATTGATTGTCACTCAAGTTTGTGACAGGCTTGTCAATAACTAGGATTCTATAAACAAAAATATAGATGATTTGATATTTTCACTTTTTGTCACCATTTCCATGTGCTCTTTAAATTCGCTCTTTATTGTTTCTGAGTTTCCTTCTGCAGTTACCCTTGACTTCTTTTGCGGGTGAGTCTTTTATCTTCAGATACTTTAAGATGAAGAAAAACTTAAACTAAGGTCTAAGAAAATCTCCAAGGTATTTAATTATGTGGCTTTACCAAAACATGAAAGCCAAGGACAATTATGGCTTTATTCATTTCAATCGCTGAGAGTGTTCTTTATGTAGCTGTTGATATTAATAAAGTACAGCAATCAAAAATTTCCTTGTGGAACATGTTTCTAAGCTGCCAGGATATGTTTAAAAGTAAGATAATTTCAATAGAACTCTCATTCAAATGAAGGACAGCGTCAAAGTATAAAGAACAGAAAATAAATAAAGTAGACCAAATGGTTCAAAGCATTCACAGTTCAATTATTAGACCTGCTGAATGAAATAAACATGTCAGATCAAGACATTTGTTTTATCCCAATTTATGTAAATGAGCACCTGGTAAACTAATATCAGTTTTTCAGAACAGATTTTCACAAATATTTTATTTAAAGGCTTTTTCAGTGTCATTTTTAATATGATGTTAAAATTATATACAGAGATATGCATTTTAACAGATATGTGTATATACAGATATACATGCAAATACGTATGTACAATACACCTATAGCATGCATATATACAGTATATTTACTGATATATGATATATACACATTCATATTAGGCATATATAATACACACAGAAATACACATGTATTTATACTCTTAGGAAACTTATAATCATGATGCATGTAATAAGCCTCAAATACTAGATTTTATATAAATGTAAAGAACCACATATCCTCTCATTTTATGTGACCTGTTTTTATTTTTAAAAATGCAATATTTTCTGAGAGCATGAATATCCTCTGAGCATAACAACACCCATAGTATTGTTAAATACATATTAGATACCCAATATGGGCCTTTTGAAATAGGCAGACAGATATACTTTGTAAAATGACACGGTCTGTCTATCTTTCTCTTTTAAAATTTTTTCCTGGCTAAGTAAGAGCAACAGCAAAAACTGGATGAGAACCAAAATCAAAACAAAACAAGCAAGAAATATATTTTACCTTTTATTTTATATAAATGAAGAAAGCTGATTCATGTTGTTTTGGTGCTTTTTCATAGAAGTAAAGAAGACTGACTGTAGTCTATAGTTGTATTTTTTTTAGCTTTCTCATAAAAAAGTCAAAATATAAAGTAGTATGCAATTATTGAATATTATGTGTAAAAATTGTTCAATAAAAACACTTAGAATGTTGAAAAAATTCAATTCCATAATATACAATGTATTCTATTAAAAAATAAAATGTGTACCACATAACAAATGGGCTACTGATTTAACAGGAGATAGACATTATCATGATTTTCTTTTAAAATTGTAAGTAATACATGAGATTCTATTATTTTAATCTCTATATCACAGTCAAAAAACAGTTCAATGATCAAAAAATGTAGCTTCAAAATAAATAAAATTTTTGGATTTCAACAATACTAAAGGGAGCATACAGAGCATGACAATATCGGAAGTATCTTTTCCCCCACTTTCTGTTTCCCTCAAAATCCAAAACAACCGTGTGATTCTCAGTATAAATTATCTACTTGTTGGCTAGACATACATGCCATCTTTCAGCACCTGCCCTGAAAAATTAAGTTCATAGTTCTCTTTTTTGCATTTCTCAAAATCATCTGCTTATTTCCAAAAGTTACTCTTTTTCTTTCTACTTCTCTACTCAAAAAAGGGCCAACAAGTGTGAATGATGGTGTATGGTCTACACGTGGGAAGAGAGATGGGACCCAGCAATGCTACCTATCAATAAGAACCGAGTGGAAGTATCAAACGTGGCTGGGGACCATTTTTCCCTTTATTTCTTTATTTCTTTATTCCCTTATTTCCTTCCTTCCTTCCTTCATCCTTTTTTAAAACCAGATTAGATATTTATTGAGGACCTCACTGAAGAAATTATTTACTGTCAATACCACTCATCTTCAGATAGCTAAATTGATTAAGGAGAAGAAACAAATCAGTCCATAATTTCTTACTAGGATGTGTTTCTTTAGAGTCTCTAAACAAAGGTTTGACTTATTGACCTTATTGATTTACTTTGTCAGGATGCTTCTTAAAGCAAAGCAAAGCGAAGGAGGATGGTCTTATTTTAAAGAGTATTTTTTTAATTTGATGAACATATCTGAGGATCTTTTTACCTTACGTATATCAGCTATCTTAAATAAGGAAGAATTCTGATTTTATTCTGATATGTCTGAATATAGATGAATTATAGATTATGACTTGGGCATAATGCCTTTGCTATAAATGTTCTAAATTTCTAAAACTCCTCTTTTATATTCAATATTGATTATTGGTGATTATTTGAATAATCATGTTACTATATTACATTTTGAAGTCTCAGATTGTAGTTTAAAAGTCCTCTTCCATTTTGTCCATTATCTAGATTTTTCAGCATTTTCAATGTCTTGATATACAATAATTTAGAATTACACAGCAACTGAACTTGAAACTGCTTTTGGATTGCATATGAATATGAAGAATCACTTATTTGTGATTCTAAGATCTGAATTCTAACTGATAGTAAAAATTAACTAAACTGCTGTGGACAAATTCAAATTGTAATTTCTTAAGAAAGAATCAAGAGAGCTATACTACAAAAAAAGTTATATTCTGAAATAAAAGAAAATAGAATAGCATTCTTTGGTTCCTTCAATCCCGAAATTTAAATGGATATTTATCCTTTTCAACAAGTTACACACATATATACCCAAGCTACCTATAAGATAATAGAGAAGATAGATAGATAAAGTGATGCATACAATTTGGAGTTTGGCTTCTGTAGTTCAAGGTGATATTCAGATAACATGCATCATTATTTAACAATCTTATGTGCTTCGATAAATATTTGTTGCAGCTTAAAAACAAGGACATCTCTGAGAATGCTCTTCGTTCCCTTGTGCACATCCTCCCCTTCCATATGTTCCTATCGACTCTCCCAAGTCAAAGCAGGATTTTTAGTAGATTTTTTGAATTTATCCAATTAATTTAGTGTCAAAATGAATGGAGAATAACATTTATTCCAAAATGCGTGGGGACACTGGAAAAAAACGATTAAGATTAACTAGATCTGACAGGATAACATATGCATTCTTTCTTCCTAATTAAAGACAAATGTTGCACTAGACATTAAAAAGCAACATGTTCTGAGCGAATATGTGGTGCTTAAAGTACTTTGATTTAATTTTTCCCTCCCTCCCATTTTTCTTAAAAACCCCCCACAATTATTCAGAGCAGGAGTGATAAAGATGGTTCACAGCAGGGTGAGGGTTGGGAAGGTTGCAGGAAAAATATAAAAGATGACATACTGTTGGTAGAATATGACTTCCAGCGCTACCTATGATGAAGACGGTACATTGTGGCCATGCTTTATTTTTGTCAAGAGAATTAGGAGTTGACTATTAAGCACTCTTTTCCATTTCAGTAAGAACTTCAGATTAATTCAGAACAGGTTCAAATGGAGTCCCATCATTTTTAATAGCAGTGAAGTGCTGAGTCTGTGGTAAGAAATGATGTGCAATCCCCTTCTGAACATCGGTGATTCCACATTAAGGAGAAAAATAATGAAAGTCTGGCATACAGATAAAAGCTTTCTCTTTAACATTGGCCTACCTATGCTAACAGCCGTGATGATATAATCCCCATCTCCTAGGTCTTGTTTATTTAAACATTCAGTTTCTGGAATTTGGAAAGCACCTCAGAAGAGTAGGGAAGAGAATACCATTGAATAATGTCACTTCCTAACTCACAAATCTCTGTATTAGGATTATCTCATAAACGTCTGCCTGAAACTACATTGCAAAGTAAAAATCATCTATCTTGGGCTCCTTCTCACCCTCCTTTCTTTACCCCTACCTCATAATTTACTTTTTGTCTACTAGAGCCACAGAAGACCCAAGGAGTTAGGTATTCCTTTTTTGGAATAAAGAGCTAACAGCAGCAGCAGAGCCCCCAGTGTCTGGCGTTCCCTGTCGGGTCACATTCCCAGAGAGCAAGTTATCTCAGCTAAGTCTGGGAGGATGAGGAATCTGAAGAAGTGGAAGATTTTAATATGGTCTGAGGGAGATTTCATGAAACGGTGTCATGTTGGCAACCATAAACTCCAGCTAGGCTGTGTATGAGCAGGGCAAACAAATAACACAAAATTATTCTCCCTACAGGACTATTTTCTGTTAGGTAAAATTCAGGTCAGACTTAGGTCCTTCTTTCCAAAACCTTATACATTCATCTCCGTTTAAACTTGACTCGCCCTAGATACAAATCCAGTCAAATCAAAACATTTACTCTTAGGAAGTGAGAAACATATGTCAGTTCACAGCCTCTCTGTACGCTGGGTTTAGACTCCTGCTACTCAAGAACCACAGCATGCATTTAAATTCAGAGCTTTCTTTGGTCAATTATGTCCCCAAAAGTTTGTCATAATCAACTGAAGTGAAGCTAAGTGATTTTTTCTCTGGGAGACACTGATCAGGCTGGAAAAATCGGTGATTTGAGCCACTCTATAAAGTCCAGAGAGTGCTCTGTTTTCGGCATTAGGCATTAATTCAGTTTGTTTGACTGTTAGAGTTGATCCTCCCGGCATAAAAGAGTGTTTAGTCATCAAACAAATAGGATTATTGTATCTTGGACTTCCGCCACTGGAAACCATTAGTGGGGTGTGTCATGGGAGGCAGGGGTGGAGGTATAGAGGTGAAAAGTCAGGTTCCTACCTTTCAGAGACCCAGTCAATGAAATAAACTTAAACTTACTAAGAGATTTTGAACACTAGCCCTTCTCTTTGTTCCCAATCTGCTCCATACAATCTTAGATGGAAGAGGCCCTAGAGGTTGTTGTAAGCAACTTCCTATCCAGGGCAAAAAGCATTTCTGCAAAATAACTATGACAAACGCTTATCACAGCCTTAAATTTTTAAAACATGCTGTATTGAGTAAAAATTTGCTTTTCTGTATCTTTTACCTCCTGGAGATATTTTTTACCCAGATGCAACGAAGATCAATAAATCAAATCCCAATCTCTTTTTTGGCAGACCTGGCAGACCATGTAAGACAGCAATTATCCTCTCAATTCACTTTTTCTAAGTTAGGCAAGGACAGTTTTGTTACTTCCATTGCTTTTGCATGAGTCAAACAGCTTAACCTTACATATCTGTGAAGCAGATTGTATTTGAAAAATCAAAGTCCTGGAGAAGTACTCCGAAGGCTTGTGACTTGTGAGGTTATGAAGGGGATTTTGTTAGAGTTTGAACCAGGTTTATTGGTTCCAAAACTGAGTGCCCCTTCAATATTCCATGCTCTCCTTAGCACATATGACCAACCACCTTATTAAAGATGACTTCTTCCCCAAACTACCTCAGCTAAAGGGAAAGTTAAGACTTATCTGGAGTGGATTTTCTTATTAGAAAAAGAAGGCTGTCGAGATAGACATTGTCTATGAATAATTCAATCACTGAAATCCCCAGTGCAGTTGTATTGCCCAACCTGTTACAATCTTCTCTCTGATCCCTCAGTGTGTTTTCATTTTTATTTTAAAATGTCCTTGATGGTGGTTGAACCCTAAAGCCCTCTTCACTTGAAGTGTTAATTGTATGGATTCTCAAAATTTAAAATTAAAATGCATGCAGAGAAATGCTAAACCATGTAGGGTTACATGTTGTTGCTAGATGTGAATTTGCAAATATGATAGTGGCAAGGCTGTGTGGTTACACCATCAAAATTAAATAATTAAAACTATTTCCCACTATCTTTTACATATACCCCACTATCTTTATGGCTAATATTTATAACAACTGACATGCAAGCAAAGATATTTTTAAATAACGCCTGAAATTTGAAATGGCCTCATCAGCCACCAGACGTGAAGCATAATCGCTCTTTTTCTGTGCATCATCAGAAAGCTTAAGTATTAAATACAAAATACTTAAGTATTTTAATGTTTCATTGGGTCAAAACATTGAATCCCTGCTCTGCGAGTACCTCTGGGTGGAAGTGTCTGAAGTAGAATTGCTGTTTGGAGGAGACCTGGATGTGTCCTTGGAAAGGCTGAGGCTTGTGCTGAGGAGACATGCATTTTTCCTTTCTCTTGGCACCCGGGGGATAGAATCTGCTTAGTTCTTATCTTCTAAGGAAAGCAAAGCTCACTGTCCTCAGTTCTTTAAAGACATAACCACAACAAAGAACTTACTGTTTGTAAATTTGTTGTTTTAATTTGGTAGGGGAAACTGTCCCCTTTCACTGTAAGGCAGAGAACTGTGAAGCAGCTAATATCACCACAAGCCACAAAGACATCTTCACTGCTGTTGCTGATATAAGCAGCCCTGCCAGATACGTGACCTCTGCAAGGATGGTAGAGTGTACATCTGTTGGAAGAGACCCAAGACTCAGGGGAAATGGCTGTGTCCCTAGCAGTCTGGTCTTCCTGGAGTAGGAATCAACTGCTGCTTTAGGGACTAGCAGCAGGTCATATGGAAGAAGTATTAAATTCCCCTGGCCACCTGGCACTGTATAAACATTTCATTATATTAGAGGTCAAAGCAATGGCATGGTTAGAGTTCAGTTTTTTGTTTGCTTGGGTATTGTTCTTTTTTGTTTGTTTTTCTTTATTTAGTAAACTTCAAAATCACTTTCATTAGACTTCACTTCACCTTGGCTAATTGTCCTCATGATGAAGTACAGACATAGAAGACACTTTATAATCTAATGACCCACATACATCTGCAATCTCATCTCTTCTCTTTCCTGTATGACCATTCTGCACTGTGCGGACTTTCATTTCTTAGAACGGCCATGATGTTTTCCCCAAAGGGCCTTGGAAAGTTTTTCCAGTCCTTATAGGACTCTTTCTATCACCCCCCTCTTTCCATGATTTTTTTCACTGATTTCTCTAATCCTGGGGCTCAATTGCCTTTTTTCCCCATATTTCTCTATGCTGGGAGCACCACAAGTGGGGAGGTGGTGTGGCTCTTTCACCATGGCTTCCTTAATACCCAATACTGATTATATGAATGCATGTAATCAAGAATTGTTGAATAAATAGATCATGGAAAATTAGAAGATATTGTAGTGACAATCATGGGACATAAAAAGGAAAAGTCATAGAAAATTTAGTATCATCCTTATTACCAGAATGTTTCAAAGATTTAGTCTAATCTCCCTGTGTGTCCATAGCAGACATTTCTTACAGTTCTCGGTTCCAGAAAATATTTTAAGACTAAAAAATAGGTTGGTTTTTCATTTATTTATTCATTTTTTCCTTCGTTTTGATTTAATTAATTTATGTATTATATGTACTAACTGAATATGTTTCCTTCTTTTCAATAGTTGCTGTGAAGCACAGATCCAAATTTGTGACTCTATTTGGTCCACTGACATTACTTCTGAATACATTATATTTTAGTTTAACTCTGGTCTCTCTTTTTTTGTCTTTTTTATTCTGAAATGTGCTTCATATGATCCTTCACTTTTACTTTCATTTGCTTTTTTTTTGTAGAAGGAGATAAGTTATTATTTAATAAATTATTAAATTATTAAATGAACATTTACTCATTAATTTTTATATAAATGTTGTTATGTTAAATGAACTTATTTTCATGTTCTAAGTCTTTAGAACTTTGAGTTATTAAAATTTGGGTTGAATATATTTCCCCACCATTGTGCTATGAAAATTTACAAAACTACTTTTCACGAGTGTGTGAAGAGTGTCAGAAAGAGAAACTAACATTTCTTGGGTTGTACAAAAGGCCACTTCTGCCACTTGAATGAACCAAGTAGATTTTAACTCAATACTCTATTCAAACATAAACTGTAGTTTATTCCTTAAATGAGAAATGACTAACTGAAAATTCAGACTGAGCTATATTGTATTATGTGTTATTCTTAGGAAAGTTCTAATTGATAGATTTGGGTTAATAGGTACTGTTAAGTGTCAGATGGCCCTAGAAATAATCATTTTTCTAACCCTACCATTGGATAGCTTATTTTTGCTGATTGGTTTGAGCTTGTGTTTTAGTCAATATAAGCTCAGGAATACTCCATTACTAAAAATTTTTATTCAACCTTAAAGAGCTTAGGGAAGACAAACGTTAAAACATGCACTTCTTTGGGGCCATCTTCTGCCACAGTTGGCAGCCTTTGGTTTGCACAGATATTGTGAGGATCTGGTTGAAAGTGTAGGAAAGCAAAATGCACATAGCAAGTTATCTCCCAGGTACTTTTTGTAATTTTATGAGAGCCAGGTATCCATTAAAAAGGTATAAATTTCATTTGTGATGTTTTCATTCTCTTATTTTGAACTGCAGCTCTTTACTGGGGAGAGGCAGTGATAATTTCATGTCTAGCCAAATGAGCTGATATTTTTCTTAGTACATCAAAGTGAACGTTGAGATTATACTGGGGGAAAATAAAAGCGCAAAATAAACAAACAAATGAAAAAAACATTAACCAAGCCAAAGGTTCTCACTCAGGGGATATTATATCTTTGCTGATCAGATTTAGTTTTTCCAAAGATATGAACTAATACTGACACTTTCTGTGAGAATTTATTTTAAAAGCAATGCTATGCTTATTTTATTTTTTTGTTTTTCATTTTTAGTCTCTACAAATAATTGAATTGTGATCTATAAAAATTTGATTGGCTGCCTAGTTCTGCATTTCGATCACAAAAGGTATTCAATGTAGCCTAGAGGATCACAAATATCTGTGGCAGAGACTGTCAGTGCATTCCTTTTTCTCATCCTTTACTAGGCATAACCAGGAACTCTGCTCTGTTAACTAAGGGTAAGGACCCCTACGTGTTGGCTCCCATGGACAGAGGTCAGTCAGTCTTGTTCCAAGGCCAGCGTGCTGCTTCCAGAGTTGCTTACAATGTCACCTCCATGCTGCTTGGTGCATGTGGGACTGAAACTTGGAACCCTGGGTAAATGAATATAAAAATGGCCTTATCAAATGCATTAGATTTGTCTGAACCAGAAATAAACGTTCAGTGTGGTAACTCACTGCGATTTAATTGTTATATAGTTTAATCTATCACCACTAAACCACCCTGTATCCAGACTTTTCAATTTAAAAAAAATGAACTCAGTTTTGAATACTCAAATTGAGAAGAGACACAAAGAAAGGGTGATTCAAAGGGAGTGAGAGAGAAGCCCGCCTGCTGAACCAGGAAATCCGAAAGGGCCATAAGAATGTGGTTATGCAGTCACCTAGGTAACCAATGACCAATAGAAAGAGACCATCGGTGACCAATAGAAAAGGGCAATACTGCCCGGAGACCAGAGAAGCCAATGAAAGACTTGCAAACAAGTTCCAACAAAATATTTATGATGCTACAGACCTTTGCATCTTGTCTGGGTTTCTTTCACCTTTTCTCCTTCATGAGAGGGACCTACTTCCAAACCCCCTTTGAAGTACTCCCAACTTTCTCTTTGTTATTCCTGAATAAAATCTCTTTGTTACCTTAGAACTTGCATAGGTTACTTTTACTTTCTATCCACACTGCCTCTGCAGCTCCAGTTTTATTTTTAGTTTCCACTTTTGCTTTTAGTTACCTTTGTCCTTCATGTCTCGGTTGAACCTTTTAGGTCAGCCCAGAAACTGAGCAAGGTCAACTGGGTTGAAATGGGACTCCACCTCCCACACAAATATGTTCTGGTTTATGTCTACATTCTCTCTTTGGAATAAATAAAATGAATTTTAAAGATTTTCATTATCAATTTCTTAAAGAATACTTCCTATGAACTCTAGGATTTTATAATATTTGGGATATAATTTAATTTCCACCAAGATCAGCTATTAAGATTTAAAGAGTGTCTTAAAAATTACCAAATGTAAATATTACAAATCAATAATTGGTTCAATAATTTGATTGTGAAGACTGTATTCAAAAAATACAGAAGCAAATATTTTGAATTGAAACAAAATGGAATACAAGATCAAATGGTTCTAAACTTGGGGTGTTAGTCTAAGGATATTTTGTTTTTTATCACTTTTTTATTGATGTTATTTAGAAACAAACTAAAGAAACGTGAGGGAGGGTAAAGGTGCCCATGATAAATAAAACTTTATCTTTGCATATAAAAATTATTTGTTATTTATTTAGTTATCAACAGTTTTTTTTAAAACTAATTATGATTATTCCTAATGCTTGGTGCTAAAAATAGAGAAGAATAAGTTGGATTCTATGCCCTTAGGGAATTTATGACTATTATGGGGAATGGATTAGAGAACACATGATAGCAATACATGCTAAAAAAAGGGACACTACAAGTGTATTCAATAGGCTAGGGAGCCATGAGGTGGCAGTAGGGAGGTGATATAAGCTAGGCAGGGAAGATTTCTATTTTTGATTTCTATTTAATTGTTATTTATTTTACATTTTATTTTATTTTAGATTTTTATTTTAGAGATTTAAAATAAAATGCACTCTATTTTTTGACTCCTTAAGAAATACATACAAAATAATTCTACATTAGAATTGCTCTCCCTTTGAAGTAATTAAAATAATCAAAAGTCAACAGTTTCCATGAACTAGCAAACCATTTCAAGTAAAGGAAAAGTTAGGATTATAAGAGAGGGAGAAAATGTCAAACTGATAAAATAACGGAGGAAAACAGTAACAGCCTACAAAATCTTTCTCTTGAAAATAAGTCAGGAAACACAAGGTCATCTTTAACAGGCAATGCACAAGAGAAAGATAAGATGCGTACAGGGGATCTGTATCTTTTATTGATTATGGACACATGGTTACTTATCTGTAAATAAATATCAAAAGTTATTTTTTTCTACATGCCCATTCCTCAAAGCCCTGAAAGTGAGAAAAAGTATTCTAGACTTCTTTCTTCAGTGAAAAATTTAATTTTAACCATGAAAAACTAGCCTGCAACATGGAATGTTTTCTTTTTTTTTTTTTTTTTTTGAGACGAGCCTCAAGCTGTCACCCTGGATAGAGTGCTGTGGCATCACAGCTCACAGCAAACTCCAATTCCTGGGCTCAAGTGCGTCTCTTGCCTCCGCCTCCCAAGTAGCTGGGACTACAGGCGCCCGCTACAACGCCCGGCCATTTTTTGGTTTCAGCTGTCTTTGTTGTTTGGCAGACCGGGGCTGGATTCGAACCTGCCAGCTCAGGTGTACATGGCTGGCGCCTTAGCTTGTTGAGCCACAGGTGCTGAGCCAACATGGAATGTTTTCTAACCAATATTTTTGCTAAGGATTCCAAGCATGAAAAAGAAAAGAGATTTTTAAAAATCATTTTTAAAAATCAAATCCACTCATACCTGAAAATGTTAAGCATAAAGAAGAGGGAAGAAAAATGGTGAATTTTTTTTTATGTTTTACAGACAGATGAGATCATGAAGCATTGACCAGAATCAGATAGAACAATTGTGATTTGATTCTTAGAAGCTCACATATGTTGAAATACGTGCTTAGCTTACAAACACTAATTCTGAAAAATTTATTTTGTAGGTAAGAAAACTGTAGTAATGCTTATAGTGTGGGCTGTCTATAAAATTCTTTTTCAATCTCTTGCATTTTATAAACAATCTCAGCGGCAGCTTCACCATCATTAGTCAATGAAGGCAGAATGTCAAGAAAGAAAAAAGAGCAGCTTTATAATGAGGAATGAATGTAATTATAGTTATTATCACAGAGAAAATGAGGCAGAACAAGTTTAAAAGAATGAAAGTATGATCAAGGATCAATTTAAAATACATTCTCATCTTGCCGTAAATACCACACAATATACCTCTGAAAAACTTTAATCATACATTTACATAGGCCTATTTAATATCTTTAAAAGGCCTAATCCGTTACTTCCCTCAGAATGCTCAAAATAGAAATCTAAATTTATCTCATTTAATCCTCATACACAGGTACATGTTAATATTTATGCCTTATTTTTCTTATCTATAAAATTGGAATAATAAGCAACTTGTCCATTTCAAATAGTTAATAGTTCACAAAATTGAGATTCCAATGTGATGTATTTTCGTGTTGCTGAAACATCTTCCAGAATTTTTCCTTTATCACACAAGATTTAACACAATTCTTTCCCACTTCTCTCTTTTCTAACACTTCAGAATAAAATAAATTTCAATTTAATAAAAATGTGTCAAAAAGAATATTTATAAGGAAGGTGTTGGCTGTTACAAAATTTAAGTATGGTCACAGCCTCCCTCAATCGAATTTATTCTGATATCATCACCTCATATAATCTATCTGCTCATTCTTGTGGGGAATAAATGTATATTTGTGCATAAGTAAGGCTTCCATGTGTTATCCAGTATGAAGAGTCTAGAAAAGATCCTACTTGAGAGCCAATAATCTCCTGTACTAGAAAAATTCAAAGCATCATTACTCATGAACAAGAGTAAAAAGATTTGAGTCAAAGTCTACTAGAATGACCAAAAAGTATAGGTTAATCCTTTGGGTTTGCCCAACACATTATATTTCACTGGGACTACCACTACAGGACCTAATCCATTTGAACAACATTTCTCTTGTTATAAAAAAAAAAAAAGTAATAAAGTGGATCCTGATAACCTGGAAGAGTCTTGTACCTAAGTCAACCACCAAATGAATTTCTGAAAAAGGTAGTACTCATGCCTTTGTGACATGAAGACTGCCCAAATCTGCTAATTATCCTGAAAGCATTTGGATCCTTAGGCTGCACCATCATGTCATATTATGGCTTAGACAGTACCCTTTCATGTTTGCACAATGCTTTTGCTTGAATTTGTGTTAGCCATTTGTCACAAGAGTCCTGTAAGATGTGCCAACCATCATCTCTTTATTTTTACAAGGCAAGGAGGCAACAGAGACATGGGTACTTTAAATGATTTGCCCCTGGGCCCAAGTCCATGCTAGCCTGTAAAGGAACAATGCTATTGCAATTGGGTGGGGCGGAGGTTGCTGAATCTTGTTCCAATGTGCTTATAGCCATTTCCCTGGATTTCATGTCTATGTTCAGAGAAAATGAACACATGTAACATGAACACGGTTTTGGTAGGTCATTTTTTCTGCTACAAAAATCAGTTAGAAGGCAAAATGACAAAATCTCCACCTCTATGACAAGTGGGAATGGTCTCAGACACCCAGAGCTGATTTTAAGTCTCTTAAGATTAGTGGAGAAAAAACAAGTGGTGAAGATTCTTGTGGGTCTGGAAAGCATTAGTGGTAAATCTTGAGTATAAAACTCATATACACCACTTTCCCTTAATGAGCATCTAATCCAGCAATACAATACAGTCCCTGTTGTCAGGACTACACATCTGCTATCCACATCCCGGCAGGGTTCCAGTTTTCTTGGAAAAGGACCGAAAGTCCCTGCAATATCCATTATGCCCTTGAAATCATGCATGGGCATTTCAGAGTAAATCTAATCAACTGACTTAGCTAAATGAAAACTGATCTGGACTTTCAGTTCTCCCTGAAAAGATTAAAAGCAAATAAAAATTATGCCCCTCCAAATATGTATGTTGATTATCAATGAATCTTTAGTACAAGTTATGGTAAAAACACTTAGGTAAGTACTATGAAAAGGGAAAAGGTTTGTGGTAAAGGAGGCATTTTAATATAAGAAGGATATTAGGAAGAAAAACAGATATATAAACCAGAACTGATGGGAATCTAGGTAATTCCAGATAGTGTAAGTACAAATCCCAGGGCAAGAGAAGACTGATGTTCCAACTCAAGTAGGCAGGCATAAAGAAAAGAAACAAATTCTTCCTTTTCTACCTATATTGGACATTGCTCATCTACATCAGGGAGGACATTTACTTTATTGAGTCTACTGATTTGAATGCTAATCTCATCCCATCCAGAAATGCCCTTATAGATACACTCAGAAATAATGTTTAATTTGGACACCCTATGGCACAATCAAGTTGACAAATGAAAGTAACCATCACAAACACATATTCTAAAAATATTTAAATAAGCAGGTATATCTCTTGTATCAGTTTGGTAAAACCCTGGACTTTTGTGGTAGTCAAGAGGACTCCATCAATCTTTAGGTCCTGGTATTCCATCTTTTGTGTAGTCTCCTCCCACATGGAGTAGGAATGACCGATGTAACTAACAAGATAATGGAAACTGATGGTATATGAGGTGAGGCTAAGTATAAGAAACATTGAGACATCTGCCTTGCTCACTTAGATCAACCTCCAGGAAAAGCCAGCTGCTAAACCACATGAGCACACTACAGCAGCCTCGTAAGTGGGGGAAAGTAGACCACACGGACTGAATCCTCATACCCAAGCCTAGCACTCCTTGTCAGGAATGAGGGTGAGACATCTGGAAACACATCTTCAGGCCCTGCCAACCCTTTAGATGTCTGCAACCCCTGCTAACATCTTGATGGAAACCTCACGAGAGATCTGGAAGCAGAATCACTTAGCTAAGCTCATGTTGGATTCCTGACCCAAAGAAACTGGGTGAAACAGTTTCAAACTTACCATAGTTCGTTATACAGTAATAGATAACTGATATAACTTCTACAATGTACATCAACATTTTCCGTACTGAATGTAAGTTAAGAACAAGGAATGAACTTTGAATTGCTGATCCAGGATTGATGATTTTAGTGAACGTCTAAATCCCCTCATTACTAGAGATTCAGATTGATAAATGGCTGGTCAGAACTTCGGATATAGTTTACAGCCACATAGAATAAAGTTTCCTGTCCTTTAGAATACTGAAAACTGCCTTGATTGTGCTATAACCTATTTGTAGATTCTGGAGTATTGGTGTGATTTTTCAAAGATATGTGTTATTCGTAGCTATGTTAGAAATTATGAAATTATTTAAGAAGAGATGATTTGATGTTATTCTTATAACAAGAGTCTTAGTTATATTTATTATGAGTAGGAGAAAAAGGGAGCAGTTACAGCAAGTCTTCGGGAAAATGATCAACATTTCATGGTGTCCCCAGAAGGAGGTTGCTATGCTAGTAAATGCCATCTTGTATATCTCCATGGAGAAACAATTTGAAGTTAATCCACTCATAAAAGTGGCAGATGAGTTATATCATTGGGGAGTTTTTTTGTGAGGAGTCTGACAGCTTCAAAAATGTGATGAGGTTTTCTCACGTGTTCATAAAGAGACAGGTTTGATTGCAAAACAGCTGGAAAGGTTGCCTAGAAATCTCAGATAATCCACATAGCGCTCAGAGGTGAGCTAGGGAGACCAACTTGAATATGAGATCATTAAGAGGCTTGCTAGTCTTGAGAGAGTTGAGCATGTATACATGGTAAATAAAGTAAAATAAAATGAGTCATGCATGGCATGATGGAGCCAAGTGGAACTGACGCACTGAAGCTGGAGGAGAGAAGAGTGGAGACAGAAGTGTGATCATACCACATCTAATTGTATGTAAGTGCAGAGAGAACACCAAAGGTGTGGTGGGTTCAGGGGCCCAGAAAACCATTATCCCCTTACTATCCAGAAAAGAAGAACACAAGTGCATAGGAGTCAAGCCATGTTTACCTAGAAAAAGTAAGACAAAAAGATATGTACTCATCCCTCGAATCTCATCAAAGCTACTAAACTATCTTTTTTATTCTGGCCACATATGTTCATGTATTTTGTTATATCATCAAAAATGTATTTATTCAATTATAGTTATTTATTGAGTGTGGTATGTGGCCATTGTTTACATAGAACTCAGGACACAGTTGGAAACAAGACAGACCTGGTCTTACACCCTCCATAGATCTTCTTCCTTCACTATTAATCTCTTTACTTAACCGTAACTAAAAAGCTCCCAGTAAAAATATAAAAACATAGAAATAAAATTCTTCTTGACCTAGTATTTCTGGGTAGCTGTTGCCAGTTGTCTGTCTCAAGTGTCTATAAATAATAATGTTACTCCCAACTCCTTTTAATTCCTTCTGTGTCAGCGCTCTGGCTCTGTTCCCACCTCCACACTGAAACCATACTGCATCACTTTATAACATCACTCATGACTTCTTTCTTGGAGCTCCTTGGTTTTGAAAGGAATTTTTCACAGTTGCTACCATTGTCTTATAGGAGGTCATCATCTACTATTTCTCTTAATTTCCCTGACGCTTCCTTCTCAACGCCAAATGACATTACTCACCCAATGTTTTGCCTAAGCTTTCCCACTATGCCCTCTTTCATTTCTGTTGCATATAAGAAGTTAATTTTTCTAAACACATCTTCTCCAGCTACAATTCTGAATAATTCACCTCTCCAGTCAATATTGCTTGAATTATCACTGTGGTCCAGGCACAGTACTAGATCATTGGGTTTTAGAAATAAACAAAACAAAGTCCTCAACCTTATGGACTTTATTTCTGGTCAGAAAAGACAGTAAGTAGTGGCCATATATACTATGATAAGACTCTTCATGATTTCAACACTTTATCTCAAGTATTTTTTCTCTCTTGCACTCAACTCTATCTTTCTCACCATCTTTCACATTTCCCTGAGCATATCAACTCAACATATCCCAAACTGAATTCACCATGAATTCATATGTACCTGCCATGCCCTCAGAATTTCTCTTTTTCATTGCCTTTTTCAGTGACTTGACCAACCATGTAGCCAGTTGCCTAAATTTTGATACATTTTCTGTAGTACCGGTGGTATAATTTTTCTAAAATATAATAGTCTTTTGTTTGTTTGTTTGTTTGTTGTTTTTATTGAGATAACAGTCTTACTTCGTTGCCTTGGGTAGAGTGCTGTGACGTCATAGCTCATAGCAACTACAGGCTCTTGGGCTTAAGTAATCCTCTTGCCTCAGCTTCCTGAGTAGCTGGGATTACAGGCACCCACCACAACACTGGGCTGTTTTTAGAGACAGGGTCTCGCTGTTACTCAGCTGATCTCTAACTGCTGAGCTCAAGCAATCTACCCACCTTGGCCTCTCAGAGTGCTAAGATTACAGTGTGAGCCACTGTGCCTGGCTAAAATATGGTAGTCTTATTGTTGCCTTGCCTAAATTCTCTTTGTGGCTCTCTTTGGGGCCCAAACTTCATAAG
Organism: Perodicticus potto; assembly: GCA_963574655.1. Taxonomy (NCBI): domain Eukaryota; kingdom Metazoa; phylum Chordata; class Mammalia; order Primates; family Lorisidae; genus Perodicticus; species Perodicticus potto. Next base: position 6,850 of record CAUYRH010156484.1, on the reverse strand, counting down.
ATAGCAGAGAAAGCCTTCCACAGCCTTCCACTGCCTTCTGTCCCTTAGATGTGCCTTCCAGGATACACTTTCTTGTTGGAGCTACTCTTTTTGCCAATCATGTCCTCTCTCAATCAACCACTTTTCCATCTAGCTAACTCCAACTTAGGCATTCTTCAAGATAATGAGGTCACATCCTCTTGGAAACAGGTGGTATGCTTTGCCTTCCTATTTGGGATCAGCATCCCTAGTGTCTCTTCATGTTCCCTCAACCCCTTACCTTGGCATTGACTGTAACCACTTCATATGGTAAATCACTATACTTCTTGTTTTTCTTTCACACTTAACTGTAACTTCCTTGTGGGCAAGGGCTGTTTTAGCCATCTTTTCCTCAAAGTATAGCACAGTGCTACCAATGAAGGAGTTTAATTGTTTGCTCTTATGAATGAGTTCAGTGCATTTCTGATTTACAAGATCAGTGTGCAAATCAATGCACTATACCAATGTTGTGCTTGCTTATGTTCCTACTAACTTATAGGAATTATCCTCCTAATGGAATACAGTTTTTCCCCTTTTTATGTGATTTTGCCTTTTGCAGTTTCATTTATAGGTAGTTAACTTTAGTCTAAAAATATTAAATATAAATAAACAATTTATAAGCTTTAAATTGTGTACCATTCTTAGCCCCATGTTGAAATCTCACACTCTCCTGCTTGAATTCTTCCTGTGGATATTCTTCCAGAGTATCCACATTATTTAGGATCCCCACCCAAGTCACTTCATAGCCATTTCTACAATTAGATTGACTATTGCAGTATCTCATGCTTGTATTCAAATAATTCTTATCTTATTTAAAGGTAGGCCCAAAATACAAGACAAGTGATATTATCTATTTGGTTATGTCAAAGAGAAGCCTCAATTTAAAGGAGGAAAAAAAATTATATCTTGAGGTTGCGGAGATCTATAGTAAGAACACGCCTTGTCTCTAAAATTAGGAAGATGGAAAAAGAAATTCATGCTAGTTTTGCCTGAGACCACAAAATGCAAAAGTTACAGCCACTGTGCATAAGTGCTTAGTTAAGATGGAAAAGGCATTAAGTTTATGGGTGAAAGACAAAAATAGAAACATGTTCCAATTGACAGGAGTCAGGTTTGGTACTATCCAGGGTTTCCAGCATCCACTGGGGGTCTTGGGATATATCCCCTTCAGATAAGTGGACATTGCTGTAATTCTATACACTATTATTCATATGTAGTCATGTTCTCATTTGCAATTTTAAATTTACTAAAATGGTAGGTTAGAGAAGTATCCTCTTCAAGTCATTTACTGGGTAAAGGTAAGGTGTTTTTGTTTAATCTCGATTCTTCTTAGAGTAGACCTGAGTAGTTTCCATGACCAGTCATCTATTCTCCATCCAAAAGGGGCTTACAGAATATTGTAAACCATTCCTGGGAAACCATATCTTTTACTCACACACTGTGGTGCGAGCCTTTCTCAATGTTTTTTTTTTTCCCAAATGAAAACAAAGCAAATATTGTTCAGATTTTTCTCTCTGAAACTATTCATCACCTCCCCCAATTTATGCTCCTTGTACTTGTAGCAAAAAGAAAGAGGAAGAGAGAGGTAAATTACAGAATATTATTTAAAAGAAAGCAATCTTTTAAACTCTTCACTATTTACACCACCTCCAACATCCTTTGCATGTTCAAATACATTTGGGTGCATTTTGTTTGACTGTGAGGTGACTTTCCCTTTCTCCTTAGCAGCAGTTAAACTGGTTGTAGTCTGTCTGAGTCTTAATTCATAGTTGATTTTTCTAGTGTTTGGTGGAGACACAGGGATCCAAGTAGAGCAGTGTTGGCAATGGCTGAAAGTAGATCCTGAGCTGACTTTATATTGCAGAGCATGAAAAAGACAGAAATTGTGGCCCTTGGCAAGATTGAGTTTTTGTGGAGATATTTTTCTTTCTCACGCAGCAAGACTACAAAGAAAGCAGTGTTCTTTGGAGACCCTTGAATGCTCACTCAAAGGCATACTGCTGTGCAACTATTTTATAAAAGTGGAGAAATGGGAAATGATCATGTTCCAAAGTAGCTGGAGGCAGGCCTGGGCTCATAACCAGGCTGCACCTCCTTGGGAAGAATGATTAACCTGCCATATGCAGCACTCTGGAAAAGGATGAGAGAGGAGGTGGCTATGAGCTAAACCATGAGAAAGTAAATTGGGCCAAACAAAAATGCAAAAGCTCACTACCACTTATTAGTTCTTCCTTCATTTGTCAAATATATTTTGAGCACAAGACAAGCACTATTCCAGGTATAAGAGATAAATTAGTAAACGAAGCCAACAAAAAAAAAATCCACCTTCTGATATAACCTTTAGTAGGGGAAAAGACAATAAATTATAAACATAACAAATTAATCCTACAGTGTGTTTAGAGACTATTACATATGAAGTCTGACAATTAAATTCAAGAATTTATCCTAGAAAAAGTGCTACATACCTCATTGCTGAATATCACTATGGTCACCTTTAAAATACTCCACTTGGGAAGCTATGCACTCTTGCCAGGACCTAAACCACACTTCAAAGCAATTTTGAAACTCTTTTCTGGAATGACCCTCAAAGCTGTCATACCACAGCACACAAAAACATGCCAATAATGAATGCCACTTAGCAAGATACTGGTACACATCAATAGAGCACAGCTGTGAGACACTGATAGACTAAGGTTATGAAACCACACTGAGTTGTTTGTACAGTGCTACCAAATGTAAGCACATGGTAGAGAATTTGCAAATTTAATCATCAGACTTCATATGACAATAGCTCTAATGGTCATCACCCAAAAGAGCCACATCGGCAAGTGAGCCATGAGTTGAAGGAGGAGAAGTGAGCCAAGTGGCTATTTTGAGGAAGATTATTCTATGCAAGGGAATACATTGTGCAAAGGCCCTGAGGCAGGAACATGGCTGTAAGGTTAGGAAAGAATTAAGAATAGGCCATCTGGAGCAGCTTGAGCCAGGACAGCAATGAAGAAAATGAAGAATAAGGGTTGGCAAACCAAGAATGAGAAAAGCTGGTGTAGGGTCTTATAAGCCATCATAAGAACTTTAGCTTCCACTGTGAAAGAAATGGGGAGCCATCCATGAAAGAACCTTGAACAGAAGGGTGGCATGAGATGACTTAGGCTTTTTAATTTTTTGAGACAGAGTCTCATTATGTTACCCTGGGTAGAGTGCTATGGTGTTACAGCTCACAGCAACCACAAACTCTTGGGCTTAAGCGATTCTCTTGCCTCAGCCTCCCAAGCAGCTGGGACTACAGGCACCTGCCATAATGCTTGGCTATTTTTTTGTTGCAGTTGTCTTTGCTGTTTATCTGGCCCAGGCTGGGTTCAAACCTGGCAGCCTGGGTGTATGTGGCTGTTGCCCTACCCACTGAGGTACAGGAGCCACCATGACTCAGGCTTTTGCTGTAGCTGTGTTATTGCCATGTTGAGAACAGACTATAGGATAACAGTTTTGGGTCTTGGTCACTAATGCACTGAGAAAAAAATGTTCCCTTGTTTAATCCTTTAAGCAAATTTGGCATTCTCATCTTTCTTACAGATAAGGAAACTAAATTGCAGAAAGGTGTGATAAGCTTGAACAAGGTCACACAACTGTCAAATGAAAGATTCAATATTTAAACCACAAAGTAGGCAATAATGTATGTTCCTGAAGTCCTACAGCAATATTCATTCTGGTTCAATTACATGGAGGCTCAGGGTTACCAATGGGGTTTTGTGTGTGTAAGGAAACAGTCCGTAGACTTTGGGATTTATTACTTGAATTAATTTCTAGGCCACAAATAACTGATATGATTGAAAGCTTTAACTAATATTGCCAAAGTTTTTAACATTTAATCAACTAGTTTTCTACTTAATGAAGAAAGGGTTCCCTGTCTTTCTTCATAGATATGCCTGTGTATTGATCTGCATCCTTTCATAAGGATTCCAGTATCTTTGAAGAGGTAGAATCCTTGTTAGTTACCAGCACCCACTAAGTTAATATCTTACCCATTCCTTGATCATAACCCATATTTCTTCTGAAATATATAGTATTTTTCAGAAGCAAAGGTCAGAAACAATATATAAATCAAGGACCACAGTGATAATCAATGGTTTTCCTGTAGCTACATTTTTTTTGTTGTTGTTGTTAGAGATAGAGTCTTACTTTGTCACCCTTGGTAGAATGCTGTGGCATCACAGCTCACAGCAAACTACAGCTCTTGGGCTTAGGTGATTTTCTTGTCTCAGGCTCCCAGGTAGGTGGGACCACAAGCACCCATCACAATGCCTGTCTATTTTTTGTTGCAGTTTGGCCAGGGCTGGTTTCAAACCTGCCACCCTCAGTATATGGAGCTGGCACCCTACTCACAGAGCCACAGGTGCCACCCTCAGTAGCTACTTTTTTCTATATAATATCCCTTCCTTTAGTTAAAAAAGTATGCAGAAAGGATTATACTAAAAACAAACAAAAATGATAAAAGTAGAAAATATGTATGCAAAAAATGGCACTGTTACAGTTTGGTACCTTCTCTAGAACCAAAAATTTAAAAACAATAGACTAGGCTCATCAATATAGGTGAGCCTTGACCTTAGCATGTATACCAAAAAGCAAACATGGGAAAATCTCTTCTGAAATATATTTGATTATAAATGTTATAATTACTTGAGGAGGTAATTTAGAGGATATTGTCAATTTGCTAAATTATTTAATTGCAGACATTAGTTTTCAAACCATTTAAACCCCAGACTTCCTGAATATAATCACATGTGATTGGACACAACTTTCTTGTGCTAGACTTGTAAGAATATTGCTCTTATTATTTACTTAGAAGGAAATCACTAAAATATATGCTCCTGCCATTTTCTTCTGGTAAAACGTAATCATAGAATTCAAATGAACTGAATTTCTGAAAGGTTAATGCTTCATTCAAGGGAAGAAAACCTCAAAGTTTATTTAAACCACATAAGGTTCACACTCAGTATCCTAATACTATCACATAAAACTATCGTGCCTAAGCTAGCGATTCTCAACCCATGGGTCGCAACCCCTTTGTAACAATGAAAATACATCGTGGCATTAAGGAAGGTTGAGAACCACTGGCCTAAGTGATATGAAGCATAAAAAAAATTAGTAGCATCCAAGCATTTGGCCTCACCTAGAGAAGAACACCTGGATAATTGATTTATGAATAAAATGAATCTGAATGTTTGGGTATAACAAATAGTTCCTGTTAGAAACTGGTTAAGAAAGTGGTCTTGAAGTCATTAGGGAAAAGTTCCTTATGAGAAGAATTCTCATTAAACTTTAAGTGTGACCTATTTTAAGCTTGACTGGAAAATACATAATAGTTCCATTTGAAACCAGGAAGTAGAGCAAGGCAACATCCTGGTGAAGTGCCGATTTATACATAGAGGCCATAATGGCCCCTTGGAAAGTCAACACTTTTCAATTTATAGCATATGAATAGAAACACACTTGTATGTGAAATTGGTTAAATAGGTCTCATTCCTTCAGTGCTACACTTTACCTGTGTTTGTGCATTCCATGCAATTATTCTTACCAAATCATTTTATAAAATCTAAAAAAAATTGTATCTTTTGTTCTGATTCTGTCATAATTTTCAGAGGACTTTTCTGTTGTTTTATTTTTCTTGGCCTCTAGAGATGACTTTTAGCAGTTTATCTATGCCAATTTATTGTGTATATTTTGTCCTTATTTCTTATTGATTCAAAGCTACATGCAGTTGTTTTTAGATATGCTTCTATATTAAGTAATGTGATCCATCTTTCAAAACCATTTCACCAAGACCAATGTTGTTGGACTCCTGAGCTCTGATGATATTTTTCAACTGCAGAGACACCACTTACTTGTTGAAATTAATGGCAAACCTTTCTGTTTTTTATTGACTCCCTTCAAATTCCAGTGAGAGTTATAATGAGTAAGCCCTGTGGCTTTCTATGACTGAGGCATCAAATTCATTTTATCAGCCACAAATACATTTTAATGTTAAAGAAAGAAAATTGTTTTCTTTTTACTAGACACACAAACATACTAGGTTAGACAATTAAGTTTGCCAACTCTCCTAGAAAAAGTGCTACATATCTCATTGTTGAATATCACTATGGTTACCAGATGGCCAAGGTGAATACTTTGAAGATGACCTTTGTGCTATTCTGCAACGAGGTACATAGCACTTTTTCTAGAATGAGTTCATGAACATCATTGTCAAACTTCATGTCACGACAAGTCTGATGGCCATTCCAGAAAAAGAGTTCCAAAATTGCTTTGCTGGATGGACTAGGCACTGATGTCAGTGCATAGCGGTGTGCCCTGGGGAGCGTTTCTAAAGTGACTATGGTTGGTATGCAGCAAAGCGGTATGCAGCACTTTTTCTAGGTTGAGCTTTCCAACTTAATTGTTGACCTTGTACACAAATGCCCCTAATCTAGATGCATCTTAAATGTAAAGGAATTAATTTCATAAAAAGTTTTGTGTATGCGTGTGTCTTTGTTCATATCCTGATACTATGTAATTGGATCTAGATTTTGATATATAGCTAAGTAGATGGCTAGATAGACAAACAGTTTCTTTATCTCTATTCTAAGTGAGTATGCTTATCACATTGTACCTGTTGGATCCAGGCTTCAGGTTACTAATAAACTATGTCGGTCTTTTTTTTTTTTTTTTTTTTTTTTTGAGACAGAGCCTCAAGCTGTCACCCTGGATAGAGTGTTGTGGCATCACAGCTCACAGCAACCTCCAATTCCTGGGCTCAAGCGAGTCTCCTGCCTCCGCCTCCCAAGTAGCTGGGACTACA
>CAUYRH010156480.1:0-11641 GCA_963574655.1 Perodicticus potto | reverse complement strand
GCCCCAGAACGACTTCTGCACAGATTTCAAAATGAGGATCCTGGTTCACTAACGACTCAAACTCGTGAGACAGCTGGACATGCTGGAAAGTGAAAAGGGAAAATTTGTTTTTAGTTTCTCATCGCCACTTAATTCTGAACTTAACTACCTGGAAAACATTATTAGACTGCACATCTATAATTCATTCACATGCTCTTAGCAATTTTCCTTAAGTGTTCGTGCCATCCACTCACCAGCTATTCCCAAGCAGGCTGAGAAGAAATCCGAGAAAAGGTCTAGTGTTTTTGGAAAAACACTAACCATCATTTTCTTCTGTTCATGGCACCATTTTTTTATCCCAACCAACCAACTTTTTATAATGTTAGAAAAAATACCATGAAGAGGTATTTGACACTCTAGAAGAGATAGTGGCTAACATCCATCTCGGTTGTGCCATTCCCAGGAGAACCCACAACATTGGTGGAGCCCATTTTGCAGATAAGAAAACTGAGGCACAGAGAGGGTAAGTGACACTCTGGTGGCCCAGGCTAAGGCCTTGGCAGGCTGGGATTCTAAGACAGCTGCCCAAGCCCAGAGTGTCCTTCTCTGCACTGTGGTGTGTGTCCTACCATGTGGTATTTGCCACCTAGAGGTCCCTGTTACTTTCAAGAACTACCTTCCTTTCATAGAATACACCAACCTATGTAACCTCCAGATGCTTATAGAATTCAAAAGATACTCAAATAGTATGTGATCCAAGAACAGGCTTTCAATAGTCTAAGTTGCACGTGCTTGGGCTTATTCTTTTTTTTTTTTTTTTTTTAAGAGACAGAGTCTCACTTTGTCACCCTCAGTAGAGTACCGTGGCATAACACAGCACCCAGCAACCCCCAACACCTGGACTTAGGCGATTCTCTTGCCTCAGCCTCCCGAGTAGCTGGGACTACAGGCGCCCACCACAATGTCTGAGTATTTTTTGGTTGCAGTTTGGCTGGGGCCGGGTTTGAACTGCCACCCTCGATATATGGGGCACCGCCCTACTCAATGGGATCCAGGCACTGCCCTATTTTTTTTTTTTTTTTAATAACCGAGGTTGTTCTTGTATTTTATTTATTTATTTATTTATTTATTTATTGACTGATTGATTGCAGTTTTTGGCCAGAGCTGGGTTTGAACCTGCCACCTCCGGCATATGGGGCTGGCGCCCTACTCCTTTAAGCCACAACCACTGCCCTGTGCTTGGGCTTATTCTAAGCTCTGGCCCCTCAGCCTCAGGTGCTCTGGGGGCTCTGAGCTGAAATAATACTGCGCCATGGACAATGTTGAAACAGGTGGTTACTAGTGACACCACGAGAGGGCACCAAAGACTTTGGCCATGAAGGTGACCTGCAGGCTGGCTCCTTCTCCTAAGGCAGGCCTGAGTCCCCTCTCAGAGAGGGGTGGGGTGTGTTTTAACGTACAGCGTTAAGCACAACTAGCTGTCCCTGAATATAAAGATGTCATTACTGTGGAGAAATAAACCACTCATTTTTTTTTCTTCTTTCCCCAAAGAAGCTGAATCCACCCCCATCACAATGTTCTCCACCCCTCTTCCTGCAGTGGGGAGTGGGGGGGATATCTCAGCTATAAACTAATATGCACACTTATGCCTAGTTTCTCCCTAAAATAGATTCTCATAATGCTCAACAGCCCTGTACCTTTCCTTACCACAGCCTGCGAGGCAGACAGACATGGCAGACAATGCCTTTCCAGATGTCTTGCCCAGAAGAAGAGCCCAGAGACAAGGGGCCTGCTGTACAGCTGCTCCCAGGGCAGCACCATCACTGGGGCTGAAAACCACCAGCTCCTGCTCCCCGTGAGGCCCAGGGCCGCTTGTGCACCCAGATGAGGCCGCAGCTCAGGGAGGAGCCAGCAGGCCTCTGCACTGGCTGATGGAGGGGTGGGTGGCCTGGGCTGGTCCTGCCTCCCGGTCAGGCCTTAGTTTCCTCAGCTGTTAGAAATCAAGCAGGGTTGTAGTCTCCAAGCATACCTGTCAGCAGCGCTCCAGTTGCAGCGTGCACTTTTAAGACACGGGTCAGAGGTCGCTGGGTGCCACTGCAAGCTGGCCCTGCAGGTCTGGGGGCTACAGAGCCACTGGACCAGGTGGCATCTGGCCTGCCCTGCTCTAAGACACTCCTACTCTGGTGATGTTTTGGAGGAAAAAACATGTTCTCACTATTGTCATTGCTGAATAGTCTCCCTGTGACCTATGTGCTGTTTTTATTTCTGCATCCCCCTGGAGCTGGTAACCTGCTAATGGAAGTCACTTGTAAGTATCCTCCCCTCAACAACCCAGTGCAGTCTTGTTCCTTTACCATACACAGTAGAGCCTCGGCGGCTGACCACCTCTCTCCAGTGACCCCCTGTTTAGCGTGACGTAATTGTCACAGGCCAGACGTGCACCTCATGTGCAAATCAGTACAGCAGGCCCAGCTCCTGTGTTGACCATCTCTGTGTGCTGACAGTCCCTTGGGTGGTCCGCTTACAGAGGGTCCACAGTATTTGCTTATTAAGATATCTGAATTCTTTTCTAAAGTCCCCTAAAACCTCTGCAGTATTACCCAGGAAAGTAATGAAAAGGAAGTCACCTTCCGGATATAAGCCTGCAGGCCTTTCACGCCATACATCCTAAAAACAAACCACATTTTCAAAGAGCGAAATCTTCGGCCCAGGGGTAACTGCCAGTGCTGAAACACAATACAAAGCGTTGCATCAGTGAGGAAGCTATTAGGCGGCACTTCCTTTTGGACTCAGGAGTCTACCTGCTTCTCTTGGAGGCAGCTGCCCCCTGCTGGTCACATGCTCTACCTGCCACAACCATCCTGGACTCAGAGGCCCCATGAGAGCAGCAGCTCCACACTCAGGGGCTCTCTCTGCATAAGTCCAGGAGAGGTGAGGACAGACGGAGCGCTGAGCTGGGAGTCCAGACGTGCACTGTTTTCCCTCCACAGATGTTTGCTGAGCGCACATCAGGGCCAGACCCTGAGCTGGGCTTGGGGTACTGAGTAAGCCAATGGTGACAATTTGGCCCTGTCCCTGGTCTCCCCATGCATGGGGAAAGGGAGTGTCTTTCATGGTTGTCTCTACCTACGAGGAAGGGGCTTAAGGCAGATAACCTGCTCTCCCCTGCTTCTTGCTGCCCTGATGTCCTGGCACCATTTTCTAGGGAAATGTTGCTTCTGTTTTTGTGTCACTGATCACCGTGAGGTGACCACCAAGACTCCTGAGCAGAAAACACAGTGCCTGTCCATGTGTTAGTCCTCCAAGAAGCTCTCCTTAGTTTTCCCAGACTTTGTTCATTGTCTGGTCCGCCACATTTTCTGTGACTCTGCAGCGGGTGGGAATGTAACAAGGCCAGTAGGAGAGCACAGGACTAGGAGGACAGGCCTTTTGAGAAGACAACATGGCAGCACTTCGTGCTATTTTTTAAATAATAATATTCTAGCTTATAGAGGAAAGGCTGAGGGTGACTCCTACCAGCAGGAGCACCCTGGGAGAGGCTCCCTGCCAGGCATGGGGTGGTGCTATGCAGTAAGGAAAAGACCCCAGACCCACCCAGGCCACCTGCCAGTGGGGCACCTGTGGGCTGCCCAACCCAAGTCTGGCACTGTCTTCAGTAGAAGAATTTGCAGGTGTTTTGTTTTTTTTTTTCCTGGAATATTACAGGGGTATGTACGTTTGGTTATGTATTTTGCTTCTGTACATTTTAAGTCAAAGTTATAAATGTGACCTTCACCCAGAACATGTATATTGTACCAGTAAGATGTGAATTTATCCTATCTGACCTCCTCACTCCCACCTACTTAATTTCCTTTGAGTTTTGCTTCCCTACATGCACCTAAGTGTTGATGGACTAGTTCCAATTTAGTCCTGAGCACATGTGGTGTTTGTTTTTCCATTCTTGTGATACTTCACTTAGGAGAATGGTCTCCAAATTCCATTCAGATTCTGATAAAAGATACTAAATCACCATCTTTTTATGGCTGAGTAGTACTCTGTGGTATACATCTACCACATTTTATTAATCCAGTCATGTATTGATGAGCACTTAGCTTGTTTCCACCTCTTTGTGATTGCAAGTTGTGCTGCAATAAATATTCAAGTGCAAATGTCCTTTATAAAACGTCCTTTTTTCCTCTGGGTAAATACCTAGTAGTGGGATTGCTGGATCAAAGATCTACTTTAGTTCTTTGAGGTGTCCCCATAGTACTTTCTCCATAGAAGTCACACTAGTTTGCAGTCCCACCAGCGGGATATGAGCATTCCTTTCTCTCTGTAGCCATGCTATCATCTGTTGCTTTGGGACTTTTTCAACAAGTGGTATCTCATTGTGGTTTTGATTTGCATTTCTCTGATGGTTGGAGATGCTGAGCATTTTTTCATGTATTTATTGACCATTAGACTATCTTCCTTTGAAAAGTTCCTGTTCATGACTTTTGCCTGCCTTCTAATGGGGTCGTTTGATTTTTTCTTGCTGATTTGCTTGAGTTCTTCATAGTTTCTTGCAGGTGGTTTTCAAATAGCGAGTGTTGAATAAACAAATGGAAGCCACTTCTGAACTGCAAGAGAAGGAGCTCTGGGCCCAGAGCAAGGGCTCTGCAGAAACTTCCCAAGTGGCAAAGGGAAACGTGGAGCCAATGTTTAGACTCGGAGCCACTCGGTGTGGTTCTCCAACTTGATGCCAGGCCTGGGCTAGGTGTAGTCTCACATCATCTCATTGTAGCTTCCTGACAACTTTGCAAAAAGAGGCTTGAATCGCTACTTCGCTGGAGAGAAACCAGGCATAGAGACTGACTTGTCCAGTGTCACCGAGCCAGAATGCGACAGAGCCTAAATCTCGCCACATGCACACTGCTGACTTGTATTTAGCAGTGTATTTTCAAACTGTTGAGATGTTCAGTAAGAATTACGCTAACTTGCCTTTTTGGCGAATCTAAAAGTAGCAGCTCTCACCACCTAACTAATGTACCAACTACCGATAGTAAAGCAATGGTTCCCTGACATCGCTCAGTGTGATTGCTGCATTCTAAAATCATTCTCAACAGGTCAAGCTGCTAGAAATTAAGATGTGATTTCAATCTAGCATTTGGAAAAATACCAAAGTAAACTTAATTTCCGTGGTGTTGGAGTGAAAATGCACACAGCTTAACTGAATACTCATTCAAATCTGGCTCAAAAATGCTGTCATTAGTTCTGCCGGCCTGAGGCTACCTCAGGTGTGGGGCTGGGACAGATGTTCCCCCACACTGCATGCCCCCGTGCTCAGGCCCCCGTTAGGCCATAGCGGGGCAGCCTCAGGACAGCCACAGCTCCCACTAGACTGTAATTCCCCTGGGGGACAGGGACTCTGTCTTGTTTGCCATTTTTGTCCCAACCCCATACCCAGCATCTGGCCTGGCTCAATGCAGATGGAATATTGCTGATCAGAGGGAAGCTCGTTTCAGACTCATGCACAGGTCTTGTGAAATGATTTTGCATGTAGCAGTCAATTTGTATTTGAGGCTTCCTGGATATCAAATGAGTTATTTTCCAGAACGTTTTCCACACATTGAAATGTTTTAATCCTATATTTTGTCACACTTTTGATAAATCCTTATGATGTAACAGAAGGCTCAGGTTTCTTCATCCAGATAGCTCAGAAGACTGTAGGGCTCAGCACAAAGACCTGGGCCTGTCTTTCAGTTAGGTTCCACGTGTTCTCTTAACTGTTCCGAGCCTCAGTCTCCTCACCTGAGATATGGGGGCACAATGATGCCCACTGTGCCCAGGACTAGCTGGGCTGGAGGCTAGGGCGGCTGACCCTCCCACTTCAGTCTGCTGTTCACAACCAGAAACAATGCAGGACTCCTGCACTCCTGTCCTACACAGCCTCCTCTTGGGGCCAGGACTCTGTCCCTGTGCCCTCATCCTCTGGTGGGTGGACAGCCCCCCAGGACCTGATCCTTCCTTCCACCCCACATTTTGCTAGGGGCCTGGGTCAGCAGCTGCACATCCGGGGTCTCCTCCCCAGCCGGCGGCTATGACGTCCTTACATTTGAGTTTCTAACCTCTGTAAACAAAACAAGGATGTCTATGATATTCTTTTTTCACTGCCGATGATATTCTTTCCTTCACCAACTGAGTCTTGTGACAAGGCCAGGGTCTGAGGCATTCGTCTAGAATTCACTTTGGAAGAAGAAACCATGAAAGCTGGAGCTGCGTGTGCACACATCAAAGGGCAGAAGTCGCTGCGTTCTGGCTGTGACAGCAGCAAAGAAGAAGCCAGGAAATATGGTCAGGGACCCTCTGGGGTTGTGGCAGAGGGAGAGAATCCGGTGGGAGGTGGTGACACCTGCCTGTGCCCACGGATGGAAGGAACAAAGCCCAGATGAGACTGGTGCCCCAGGCCCGAGGCACAGCAGGGGCCAGAGACAGGCTGCCACGCTCACACCCCACTATGTTCTTTCCTGGTGGGGCCACCCTGAGTCTGTCCCTCTGTGGCCCCTGCTAATTTTTGGAAAAGGGGTGCCAAGGGCACTGATGTGACTCTGTGTTTAGAAGCCCCTCCGTTCCAAAATAACTCCACATTCAGCCTTTCATAAGATTCATTCATTTGTCCACCCATTAGCCATAAAGTATTCACTGGGAGTGCACCGCGCAGCCTTCCTGTTCTCCCGAGGGACAGCACAGCATAGCGGCACAGTTGTCCTGGAGGGGCCCCCCAAGCCAGCAGGAGCGCAGGGAGGCCAGGCTGCTATTGTGATTCACACCTGCCTGGTATGAATCACACCTTAGAAACAGTAGGTGGGCCCTGGGGGGGGGGGCACTGTCCACACCCCACGTGTGACTCATGCTGCTTGAGACTTCCTGAAACCAAGTATGACAAACGGCGTGAGGAGAGGCTAGAAGGCTGGAGGACGAGCTGAGGCGCTGGGGTCCCTGAAGACTGGGGTGTTTCAGCGTTTCCTGACGGATCGTGGGGACTGGGCGGTCTGTGCCTCACTACCCTGGGCGTCTGGGGGGCAGCTCTAGGGCCTTCCCCACCTCTTCGCAGCTTCCAGAGCAGCACTTGGTCCCTGGCTGGAAAGGGCGTGTCCAGTTCAGAGGCCACCACAGCAGTCTTGGTGCAAGAGACCAAAGTCTCCCTTGAGGGAAGGGGCAGCGATCTGGCCGCCCGCCCTTGCCCTTCTGCTTTACCCCCCTGCACGGGGGTGGGGGGACCATTCTTTGGGTCAGCCTCCCAGCACTAATTTTGGCCCCAAATTACTTTCAAGAATGAGCCTGCGGTAACCTGGTCCTTTCAAAATATTTTCACTCCACACACACGGCAAATAAACCGAGACAGGACAAAGGCGATTTGAGGCCGCCTGCTGAGGTGACATCCTCCATCTGAGTGACTGTTATGTTCTCTCTTCTCATTCTCCCACATCCTCTGATGCTGCTCCGGCCACATGGCGGCCCAGAACAGAAGTGCCCACTGTCCAGACCAGCACCCCTTCCTGTTAGCAGGGTCAGGTGCAGAAGGTCCTTCTGCCTTCCCGGGAGCGCAGTCAGGGTCGCGTCCTCCTAACCTGAGACCTGCAATTGGTGGGCTCTGCTGAGCTGCCCACTGCCTAGCAGGGCCACACCTCACAGGACCCAGTCAGACGGTGCCATCCGTGGGGCTTGGTCACGGGACCGAGAGGCTTCAGGGGCTACGGTCATGGGGGTTCCTAGTAACGGTTCACATCTTGGGTCACAGTGGACCCAGCTTAGGGAGGCACGTCTCCCACTTACCCTGTAGTCAGTGATGAGCCCTGGATAAAAGAGAAGGAAAAAGAAAAAAGAACCGTTAGACAGATTTGTTAATCATGCAATAATCCTCCTCGTCGTCCAGGTAAATTTCTGTGCCACTTACATCTGTTGAGCCAGACACTAAAACCACCCAAGTACTGGACTTCTACAGCCAAGTGACGTAACTGGGGAAAGTTCTAATCGTCTCAGGGAATCTGCTTCCTTACGGACTAGTGAAGAACCAGCTTACTTTGGGAGTTTCCTTATACAATTGTTTACCACTGACATAGAAAATGACAGCCCTCTTGGTCAGAAATTTCCTATGACAATGGTTTTACATATGCTGTGAACTACTTAATAGGCCTTAGGTCCCTACCAAACTCCCAAAACTTCCTGAGATGTATGTGGGGTGGACAGCTTATAAATTTGTAAATGGCATATAGAGTTAAAACCATAAAAGAAAACAATTCTTAGAAGACAGGTAAGAAAGACAATAATATGCAGGGTGTCCATAAAGTTTGTGTGCAGTTTACTGTGTTAAACTGTTTTAAATCACACGTAAACTTTATGTCTACCCTATATTAGCAATGTTGTATTTGGGTGGTGGGAATATGAGACTTTTCTGGGCCAGCATTGACTTTTTTCTATTTTCCAAATGTATATCTTTAATAACAAAGAATATGTCTGAAAAGTTCATATAGCTAGTGTGACCACTTTCTCCCCAACCAGCACTTGGACAGGATTTTCTGTTGTCAAAAAAACCAAACAAACAAGATACCATGTATTTTGGTTCTGGGTCAATGTCAATTGGGTCATATACTTTGGCCCGGATCAAATGGCACAACATGTAAAGTACAAAGCCGATAGCCATGCTTCCCTGCCGGGCCCAGCGTGGTCTGCGTCTCCCATGGTGCTTGGCCGCCGTCTGCTGGTCCCCCACACTGCACTTTGTGGGTGGCATGGATACCCTTTCACTTTGCGTCCCTGGTGCCAGGAACAGAAGCAGGTCTGCTGACCAGACACTGAGCTGTGTGTCTGTCATCTTATTTTCTCTCCGCTCACTGCCCTAGCCTCGGCCATTTACCATCCCCCTCTTGTGGTATTGAGGGAAGGTGAGCAGCATGCTTTTTTGGAAAGACATTAGAGCAGTTATTATCTTAAAGAGCTTCCCTTACCATCAGGAGGGGCCCATGTCCATGCTGAGAGCCGGGGGCTGAGCCCACCTGCCCTGGGCACGGTCCCTACCCCCTCCCCCCCCAGCATCCCAGGTCTCAGTGCTTTGGGAACGGGAGCTTCCCCTTGCAGAGCCTCCTAACTGACCCACCCCTGGGGAAGGGCCTTCGAGGCAAGTCCAGGAACACACAGGCCCCCGTCAAACAAGTCCAGAGAGAGGCTGCAGAGAGCGTGCTCTCCAGCTTACCTGAGTCCTGATGGCTGTGCTTCAGGTAAACGGGGTCCAGTTTAAAGGCTCCCGTTAAGTCTGTTCTCTTTTTCACCCTGGTTTGAGAGAACAAGTGACAGGGATGGGATTAATGAGCAGGCACTTCAGAGTGGCCCACATTGCCCCCTCTCCCCACCTGGCTCAGCCCAGGCACCTGCTTCCACCCCCTCCCCCAGTGCCCCCTTGTCTCTGGCACAGGGTTCTCTCCAGGGCTGTGAGCCCTGGTGAGGGGTGTTACAATCAAAAATAAATATTTGAGCTGGAACATATCCTACTTAGTAAAGTATCTCAAGAATGGAAGAAAAAATATCCAATGTACTGAGTACTATTATGAAACCAACTTACAATCACTCACACTTTCATATGAAGAACAGATCACAACTATGACCCAGGATGAAGGAGGGGGGAGGGGAGGGGAGGGGGGAGGTCAGATCGAGGGAGGGTGAATGGTGGGATCACACCTATGGTGCAGAAGGCAAGGGTACATGTCGGATCTATTAGAGTATAAATGTCTTAACACAATAAGTAAACGAGATGAGGTGTATATTAACCGGTGTGATGTAAGCGTCCCTAATTCTATATGAAATCAGCACAATGTACCCCATAAATGCATTAATGTATACATGATCTATGTGTTTATGATTCAATAAAAAATAAATAAATAAATATTTGGTCTTTCCTCCAGTTGCTGGCATGCAGCTCCCACTGCCCTGGGATCTCCACAGGGTAAGATTGTCTTTTGTATGTAAATGAGATGGCTGCTGGCTGGGGTCTCCTAGATGGCTTCCAAGGCATGATTAGAGGTTGGAACTTGCAGCCCATCCCCTATCTCCAGGGAGGGGGCAGGGCGAAGATTGAGTTGGCCAGTGATCTTATTAATTTGCCTACTTAATGAAAATTCCATTGAAAACTCCTAAGTGACAGGCTTTGGGGAGCTTCTGGGGTGGCCAGTGCTCCAAGGTGTGAGGATGGTGTGTGCCTGGAGAAGGCATGGCAGTTACCTGAGCTCCCCCCGAGCCCTGTGCCCCTCACCATTCACACCCTTTATAATAAACCTGTAAACGTTTAAGTAAGACACTTAAACGTTCTTCAGTTCTATGAGTTGTTCCCAAAAGTTATTGAACCTGGGCTGAGATTGTGAGAATCTCCCCACCCGACTTCACAGCCACAATGGACAGAAGTGTGGGTAACCTGGGGACCAGTTACTAGATTGGCATCTGGAGTAGGGCAGTCTAGTGAACTGAGCCCTTACACCCAGGAGTCTGACGCTGACTCCAGGTAGTCAGTGTCAGAATAAGATCGAGTGATAGGGCACCTGGCTACTGTCTGCAGAGTGGAGAATCAGTGTTAGACGGAGAAGACCACGTAGGTAGATCAGCATTTATCCCCTCCTATGTTCCAGGCCCAACACAGTGCCTGGTGCCTGGTGGCATAGGGAAGTATGTGCTGGGTGAACACACAGGGGTTGATGAGCAGGAAGGCAGAGATGCCCCTCTGTGGACAGGGGTCCTTATCCACCTGTCTGCCCAAGGAGCACTCACTGATAACCCCTCTGGAAAACTAGGGCCCCAACTCGCAACCAGGCCAGGATCTGAAGGGCCTGCACTGTACGATAATAGCTGCTCTGCTTCATTTGGCTGTGTGGACACCATCTCAAAGCAATTTTGTGGCAAATAAAGTACCCTAGGGGCCAACTAGAGAAGAAATGTCAATCTGACAGCAGCTTAGGCTTGAAAACAAATACAGTGTGAGAGTTCCTGAAAGATAAAACCCAGTGAGCATGAAATAGGGTGCCAGGACGTGGCTTCCCAATAAGGAGACGGAAAGGAAAGAGGCTAAATATATGTATGAAACATAATTGAGGGTTAAAAGACAGACTAGTAGAAATAATAAACTATCTAGTGTATATTCTCACTTTGACCGGGGGAAGAAAATCTATCACACCTAACGCTCTGTGTGCATGTGTACGTATCTGTGTGTGTGAATGTGCCTGAATGTGTGTACGTGTGTGCATGTGTGTGTACATGTGTGCATACATATGTGCATGTATGTGTGTACAAGTGTGCATGTGTGTGTACATGTGTGCATGTGTATGTATCTGTGTGTGTGAATGTGCCTGAATGTGTGTACGTGTGTTCATGTGTGTGTGTACATGTGTGCATGCGTGCATGTGTGTGTACATGTGTGCATACATGTGTGCATGTATGTGTGTACAAGTGTGCATGTGTGTACATGTGTGCATGTGTACGTATCTGTGTGTGTGAATGTGCCTGAATGTGTGTACGTGTGTGCATGTGTGTGTGTACATGTGTGCATGCATGCATGTGTGTGTACATGTGTGCATACATGTGTGTACGTGTGTACATGTGTGCATGCATGCATGTGTGTGTACATGTGTGCATGCATGTGTGTACGTGTGTGCATGTGTGT
>CAUYRH010156471.1:0-21035 GCA_963574655.1 Perodicticus potto | reverse complement strand
TGGCCCCCACGAACTTTCACCAGCAACTCTGGATCCTCCTGACCCTCAGCCCCTTCCTCTCCTCTCAAGAGGGAGAGAAAGAGGAGTAGGGAAGCCAAGGAGGATGTGGGCCTCATGACTGCAGGCAGGCAGCGTCTGCTGAGGCGGCCGGGCCGGGCCGGGCCACGCCGGGAGCTGGAGGCGGCTGATGTTCCCGGAGCAGGCTCGATGGTATATATTTTTAATAATTTTTGGTACTGAATTCATAATTCTTTTTCTGAGTGTTAAGTTTTAAACATCTGACACTGTATTTTGGAGATCTTTCCATGTAAGTCTTAGTTTTTAAATTTTTGTATAGTATTCCATAACATGGCTATACTGTGACTTATTAACCAGTCTACTATTGGCAGTCACATAGTTCCCTTCCTGGAAGCAACTAGTGTCATCAATTTTTTTTTGGTATGTCTTCTAAGAGATATGTTTTCCATATTCAAACATATAATTAAATAAATGTACTTATGTTTATGTATAAAATATGCATGCAAATGTGTGTGCATGGTAAGTCTTGGTAAATCTACAATTTCTTATCTGATTTTCTGAAAAATATCTATCATCTTAGATTACCTCACTAATATGAATTTTTAAATATTTACTACCAAAATATTAATATGCTTAATTAAGGGGTGCTGTCTTAGGTTGCACTGGGGATGTAAGCCCAATAATGCATTTCTAAAATCTAAAATATTTCAAATTATAAAACCATCTAGCCCCAAAGGTTACATATCAAGAATTATAGACTTGGCTCTTCCTTTTGTTTTGAGACAGAGTCTCACTCACCATAGCTGCCAGTTGTAGTCCTGCTGTGGCATCACAGCTCACAGCAACCTCAAACTCTTGGGCTCAAGCGATCCTCTTGTCTCAGCCTCCCAAGTGGCTGGGACTATAGGTGCCTGCCACAACACCCCCAGCTATTTTTAGAGATGGGTCTCACTCTAGCTCAGGCTGGTCTTGAACTTCTGAGTTCAGGCAGTCCACCCACCTTGGGCTGCCAGAGTGCTAGGATTATAGCATGAGCCACCATGCCTGGCTATTTCAGTTATTTTTAATAAACATTCACTGACCTGATTCCTATAAATATCTTTCCCTCCTTACTCCCCCTGAAGCTTCTCTTAGTAATTTCTTGGAATCTCCCACCCAAAATCTGTTCCCTGTCCTTCCTTTCCTGGGGACCCAGACCCAAAACTTCTCTATCACTTATAAAGTAAAATCTGTGCTTATCAATAGTTAATAACATTACTGGGAGTCTTAGTGGAGGATTGTTAGCACTAGCAGTTTTAGCGCTTTAACTCTGGAGTCCCTCTGGCATTTAGAAAGCTCAAAATGGATTAGTCCAATGCTCTTATTTTAGATATAAGACAACGGCTCCTAGACATATTTCGATACTGATTCAGTGTTAGGAAAAAGTTGGTGGTAATTTTAGGATAGGGTGAGCTCTTAACTTCAATTCAATATTCGGTACGTCAACAGCCTATAATTTTTAGTAAATGTTTTTACATTTTAGTTTCTGTTCTGTCATATAGTATCTCCTATCTTCTTTGTTTTGTATTAGTTGGCACTCTTGTGGTTGCATGTGACAGAAACTTAACTCCGACTAGCTTAAACATAAGAGAAATTTATTGGCTCCAGTAGCTGAAAAGTCCATGCATGGTGGGATTCCAACACTCAAAAAAGTATTGTCAGAGCTCTGTTTGTTTTCATCTCACAGTTTTGCTTTTAGTTTTTGGCTACATTCCCAGGAAGGCTCTTTCTGTGAGGCATAAAGAAAGCTACCAAGAGCTTTAGTTTTATATCATCTTGTTACCTAGCAGTCTCTTGATGGCCTGTTTGGGTCGCATGACCATCCATGAATCAAATATTGTTGCTAAGGGGATGAAATACTCTGGCTGGGTCTGGGTTATGAGCCCATCCTGGGACCCTGGGCATGAGCAGGGCAGTATCACATGTACTTTACATTGAGCAAACCAGATAATTATAGCATGGGGGAGGCATGGTGTCCAAATCAAAGGGCAAAGTAGAAGCAGATGAGCTGTGTCCACTACATGTATTAGTGTTTATACAGCCTCCATTCTACTAAAAACGGTAAAGCCTGGTACTTTGTTGAGGTTTCTGAAACTTAATGAATAAGAGTTCTTAACTAAAACCCTCGAAGTCACTTTCATTAGCAGTTCAGGTTTTGGATGGTCTCTGACCTTATTTGTGTGAGAAGAGCAGGGAGATGATGCTAGTGGGCAGCTGGGATTTCTGGGGTTCTCGAGTGGGCCTCTGCATCAGCAGTTATGCAAGCACCTACCCTACACAACCATAGTCAGCAGTCCTCTCTAATATCCTGAGGGGATAAATAAGCTTCTAATCAAATTTGAAATCTTTCTAGCATTAAAAAATCCATACATAGAGGCATAAT
The DNA here is from genome assembly GCA_963574655.1 of Perodicticus potto. NCBI lineage: Eukaryota > Metazoa > Chordata > Mammalia > Primates > Lorisidae > Perodicticus > Perodicticus potto. The sequence continues at coordinate 18,595 of CAUYRH010156471.1, read as the reverse complement.
TTATACAAAACAGAAGTCATTTATTTTGAACCTCATGTTATTAACATGTAACGAGATTAACATGTAACAACCACCATAATGAACATATAAAACCTCTTCACCACCCCCCAAATTTTCTTCATGCTCCTAGTCAGTCAACCCCCCCCCCCACTTCCTCTGGCTTCCAACTCTATTTTACTTGCTTTTTGTAACTACCGTTTTGCCTATTTGAGAATTTTTTTAATAAGGAAAAATATGATCTATTAAAAATGACTTCTTTCACTTAGCATGATACTTCTAAGATTCAAATATTACATGTTGTTGCTTGCATTTGTGGTTCGTATTGTATTATAAGGATATACCACAATTTGTTTATGTATTCACTAGTTGATAGCCATTTGGATTATTTCCAGCTTTTGACTATTATGGCTAATGCTGTTATGAACAGCCTGAAATGCAAGTTTTTATTCCTCTCAGGTGAGGGTCTGGGAGTGCAATTGTTGAATTATAAGGTAAATATATATTTAATTTCATAAGAAACTGCCAAACTCTTTTCCAAAGGGGTTGTACTGTTTTGCATCCAACCAGTAATATACAAGATTTCCACCTGTTGGCTTGGCACCTTGGCACCTGTAGCTCAGTGGCTAGGGCATCAGCCACATACACCAGAGCTGAAGTGTTTGAACCCTGCCAAAAAAAAAAAAAAAAGCCATGTGTTGTGGCAGGCGCCTGGAGTCCCAGCTACTTGGGAGGCTGAGGCAAGAGAATTGCTTGAGCCCAAGAGTTGGAGGTTGCTGTGAGCTGTGATGCCACAGCACTCTAATGAGGGTAATATAATAAGATTCTGTCACAAAAAAAAAAAAAGATTTCCACTTGTTGTGTATCTTTGCCAACACTTAGTGTTATCAGACTTTTTAATTTTAGTCCTTCTAGCCAGAGTATTGGTACTTCACTATAGTTTTAATTTTCATTTTCTTAGGTAGACCTGAGGAAATTGGTCCTCATGACTATTAATCTAATTAAAGCAAGCATATTTTAGTGGCTTTTTGGCCCTTTATATATATTCTTTAGTGAAATGTCTATTCAGATCTTTTGTCCATTTTAAATTTAAGTTGTCTGTTTTATTATTGAATTGGAAGAATTCTCTCTCTCTTTTTTTTTTTTGGCCGGGGCCGGGTTTGAACCCACCACTCCCGGTATATGGGGCTGGTGCCCTACTCCTTGAGCCACAGGTGATGCCCTGAAATAAGTCTTTACATATCTACACATTATTCTTTCACTGGATGAGAAAGGGTCATATTTAAGCCAGCTAGACCCAAGATCAAGAAACAGAACACTGATTAGGGTAGTTTTCTTTTGGAGGGAAAACTTATTTCCCCCTGCTTTTATAGTGCCTTATATAAATGCAGCTGCCTCAGAGTTAGCTTTCTGACTCTTCCTCTACCCCCTCGCTAAGAGGATGGGATGAGAGGTATCTGATTGGTAAGTTTGGGAACATTTGTGAGTATGCTCAATTAAGCTCTTGGTACTCTGTGATGTGCTGTGTGCTGAGACTGTTTTCTTTGTTGCACTCTACTTTAACAGTATGCTAGCCTGTGGTTTTGCAGCCACTGCCTGTTACTAGGAGGCTGCATTCAACCCAGAAGGTTCTAACAAGTCCACTTGGTCCTTACACTAAGCTTTATCAAAACTCAGCTTTTCCAAGAAATTCATCATGGGAGTGACTATCACATTACTTTTGTCATATAATGTTACCCATTCAAGAGAGTGACTGTCCTATCATATTTATAGGTCCCAACCACATTTAAGGGCAGGGGTTTGCACAGAACAGGTAGACAAGGAGATGGCAATGTTAGAGGCCTACTATAGCACTTTACACCACAGGATAAGGACTAACTATACCAAGGGCAGAAGGGCACATGTAGGGGTCTGTTCTTTAGGTGCACAGAGCAAATTACAGGTGGTGAACACCTCTAAAGACTTTGAAGTAGCACAGATCCCATTTTAACTACTGACTTTGGAAATAACCAAAGCCAAGTATTAAAACATTGTCTTCTTTTAGGACTTAGTTTTCCAATGTAATTAATATATCATGTTTATATACAGATAGCCATTAGCTACTTTTGCAAATTTTTGCCTATATTTCCGACATCCTTTTGCCTCCTTGCTCCATCATTCCTGCATGTGAATACTACGATGCTTTAGTTCTGTTTCATAGAAGTCTTGTAATAGTTTACCCAGGAATTCTGAAATCTGCTTTTGTTTGTTCTGAGGGTCCATGTGCTCAACCCACAGCTTGGCAGATTTCTAGAATGATTACAAAACACTGCTAAAGTCCATACTGAAAACCCAGTTTCTTCCAGATTGATTCACAATCTGGGTAAATTTGGGCACCTGCTAGCCAGACTGTCTAGGTGCAAATTCACATGCAGATGACCTTAAACTGTCTGTCAGTTCCGTTAAAATGAGCCATAGTCACTTCCTTGGGGGTGACCAGATATCCTGGTTTTCTGAGAGCTGTCTCAGTTTATGTCTATTGTTCTGGAGTCATTATTCATTACGCATCTTAAATTATCAAAAGTATCCCAGTTCGGACAATAAATTATACAGTCACTCTATTTGATGCATTTTAGAACATTCCGAATTAAAACAGAGCTTCATATGCACACACACGTGCAAATAGGAAATTTTGGAATTTATTAAATTCAAACTCAGTTTATGTGCAAAATTCAAATTATGTGACAAATCTGGCTCCATGCTTGCTGAATTCCATTATGTATTCTGTGGGTTTGTGGTTACTGTAGTTAATAATAAAGTTCTTTTTAATTAAAAGAATTGCAAGCCTACTAATTAGTATTTGTCTATCCAAACTAAGATAATCAAGCAATGTATTCCAAAACCAATGAATGTATCAATAATACATATTAAGGGAGCCCCACTGGCCAATTTGATTTTGTTGCATGAGATCAAAATGCTGCACCACAATCCGGGATTCTAAAGACAATTAGGGATCATAATAAAAGAGAGAGTGCAAGAGACACTGAACACTGAGAGGCAAAGTCTAAGTGGAGGACATGTGCACATGGAGGTCAATGCAACTGCGGGTCCAAAGCCGGGACACAGATAAGTAAAAGGTGGTATCTTTAAAGTTACCTACGTGGAAAGGTCTTCTACACAGTTGAAGTCAAAGTCAGGTAAAAAATCAAGGATAAAGAATGCAGAAGTATCATGGAAATCAAGTAAAATCTAATTGCTAAAATATTCTCCTTCCAGACTTAAAGGATTATTTCTCTTCTCATCCTGGTAGAAGAAAATTCCTGATTGTTATAAGACTGAATACTTGCTAGGGGAGGTAACTGCAGGTGGATGACATTGTGTGAGGTATAGGTCAGGGAGCAGATGCTGTTTTTACCAGAACGGCTTTATTTATTTAATAAACTTTAACAAATATATGAGTACATGTTATATTCCAGGCATTGTGTTATGTGTTGGATATATAACTAGGAGGAAAAAACTCCCTACAATAATGATAAGAAGGGCGGCGCCTGTGGCTCAAAGGAGTAGGGCGCCTGCCCCATATGCTGGAAGTGGCGGGTTCAAACTCAGCCCCGGCTAAAAAACTGCAAAAAACAAACAAACAAATAATGGTAAGAAGACATAAGATTGGCTCAGTGCCTTTTGCTCAGAGATTAGAGTGCCGGCCACATACACCTAGGCAGGTAGGTTTCAAACTTGGCCCTGGCTTGCTAAACAACAATGATAACTGCAACAAAAAAAATAGCGAGGCATTGTGACAAGTGCCTATAGTCCCAGCTACTTGGGAGGCTGAGGCAAGAGAATCACTTTTCCCCAAGAGTTAGAGGTTGCTGTGAGCTGTGACGCCACAGCACTCTACTGAGGGCTATATAGTGAGACTCTGTCTCAAAAAACAAACAAACAAACAAATATATAAGATCACCACTGCTCTTAGGCACTTACAGTCTAGTCCTTTAATTTTAGGTTTCATTGTTGCTATATTTATATTTCACATCCTACTATATCAATTGAACAAGAAATAAGAATGATACCTTTCTTTTTATTTTGTTTAGCAGGCTTGGGCTGGGTTCGAACCCACCATCCCTGGAGCATGTGGCCGGTCCCCTAACCACTGAGTTATGGGTGCCCCCCAACGATGATACCTTTCTTATGATTTACGTGTCCAGTTAGTTATTTCACAAAATTTTAGGGGCAAAGGATTTGTTTTGGTCACTGTTCTTGGTGCTGGGACCAATGCCTGAGAATCTCATTGTAAGCTAAAGCACTAAAATATTTTAAGCATATTCTACATACAAGCACAATGGTACAGTGTTTGGTGAAAATGGCTCATTTTCAAGAGCTCTTTTTTTTTCCTCCAAAAAGCTCCAGACAATTAGACATTCATTGCTTTCCTTAAGTGCTATCAGTTACATGGTCTCCTCATAGTATTTCAACATGAGGTTAATTGCAGCTAAAGAAAAGTTTATGATTAGTCCAGACAGGTATTTTTCTTCATTGTCTAATACCATAAATCCATTAAATTCCTATCCATCTTGTCATCTTCTCCTTGAAGACTTGGTTATATGACCTGCAATACTAGTTCAGTTTCGTGATTATAATTGTGATTGGCAGAGAGCTTTCAGAGTTGCAATAAATTTTGCCACAGGCAGACAGGGAATTTGTACCACCCCAATTCCATCGTGAAATCTGAATTTTTAACTGTCTTATTACTGGTGAATGATCTTATTTGGGAGAAAGAACCTAAGCAATAAGTGTGTAATTATCCAGAGATTTTTTTGGTGGAAAGGATCTCTTGAAAATAAATATTTTTAAACCATACAATATAATATTGTGCTGGTCTTTAGGATATTCGTAAAATACTATTTTAGAGCTTTCATTTACAATGAGGGATTCTCAAGCATTGGTGCCAGGACCAAGGATAGTGAACAAAACATATCTGTGGCCTGAAAATGTTTGCTAAATAATTAACTGACGTGTAACGCGTAAGAACAGTATTACAATTATTCAGTTCTTCTGGCTTACACAGCAATTGCAGAAATTTGCCTTGGAGGGTAAGGTTCGAGGTAGCTCACAGGCAGATGTGTATTTTTTTCTTTTCATTTGTGACTGAAGCATATCACTATCTTTAACCCCCTATTCTGGAATTATTCTGAATCCTCAGATCGTTTCAGAATGTTTTCACTTCCCACAGATAATCCTGGGTGAGGTGGTAGGGCTCTTGTCAGCAGAGGTCGACAATACATTTTCCTCTATCCTTTTCTTTCTGAAAAAGGCAAATTTCAGGGACTCTCTGGTGTATGTGTACACATATGTGTGCATGTATAAACCTGTAGCCTGTATGACCATGATACATGTATTCCTCCTTGAAGTTTCAGTTGTTGACATGCTGGAAAAATAGGGTACGTAAATTATTTCTGCCCCCAGGCACTTTAACTTGAACGGCCAGCACTTATTCAGCTGGCCATCATAGGTCTCCCTGTCCTTGGCAGCATTACAGGGGTAATATTTTTTAACATGGATGAACAGCTCTTGAAAATTCCTCCAATGTATTAAGCATGAACAAGCCTTTCTTCAACATCAGGCTTGTATGTCTTCCCTCCACATTTATTTCTCTACTACCAACATATTTATTGGGGCTGTTAGGAGAAAAATCTGCCTCTCCATAAATGTTTGTCTTCCCCTTTGTCCCTTTTATAGGATCCTGAAGAAATGATGGAGGGTCTTGTTGGGTGGCTGTGTGTATGTGTGCATGCTTTTTTTTCTGGGGAACTCCAATTTATTGCCCTATCGCTATAAAGTCTTCTTTAAAAGGCTGATACACTAGGTTTTGGTAGTTTGCTTTGAAGTGAGAAATGAGCTAAGTGACAAAATAGGACGTAAGAAGGTAAATTAAAAAAGAGCATTCTCTGCAATAGTATTTGCAAAAGACACCTCCATTTACCACACTCATTGCTGTCACTAAGTATACCTAGGATCTGGTATTTTCACTGATCGCCCTCTGGCCAAATAGCTACCTGAGAGCAGTTGAAATTGTGAAATTGAAATGAATGAATACTCAGATATTAGTTAATTTTTTGAGAATTTTATAGTTGTAGATGCAGCTGATAGAAAAGTAATCAAATTTTCTGATAATCACCAAGAGCAGTTATCTCTGTGGTACAGGACAATACTGCTGATATATCTGTTTCATGGCTTTTTGGTTCACGATTAAAATAACATTAAGGGTGTGTTTGAATCCTAATTGTGCAAGTGACTGCTGTTTAGGATTTTGTGGAATCTAAAGTGACATCTGGACAATAGAAGGATGAGTTTTCTACTGTGCCCTAGGAGAGGAAATAAAGAAATTCTATTATAATTGTCGAACCTCTGTAAGGTGACAGCCCAAAGGACTGTAACAAATTGGTCAACATCTGGAGGCAGTCAATATAAGGAACCAGGCCCACTGTACTGATATGTACATATGATACAGGTATAGTCTATGGAAATTAGGTCAAATTAAGGAGGTGGTCAATGTAGGGAGGTGGTCAGCTATGGAGGTTCTACTATACTTGAGATATTGCTGATTTGACTCTAAACCACTACAATAACTGAATATAGCAAAAAAAATGTCACATGAATTTTTTTGTTTCCCAGGGCGTATGAAAAGTATGTTGATATTATACTATAGTCTATTAAGTGTGTAATATCATCACGTGCAAAAAACAATGTACATACTTTAATTTAAAAATACTGTATTGTTAGGCCAGGCACGGTGGCTCATGCCTGTAAACCTAGCACTCTGGGAGGCCGAGGCGGGTGGATTGCCCCGAGCTCACAAGTTCGAGACCAGCTTGAGCCAGAGCAACACTCCGCCTCTAAAAATAGCAAGGCCTTGTGGAGGTGCCTGTAGTCCCAGTTACTTGGGAGGCTGAGGCAAAAGAATCGCTTGAGCCCAAGAGTTTGAGGTTGATGTGAGCTATGTGAGTTATGATGCCATGGCACTCTACCGAAGGTGACAAAGTGAGACTCTGTCTCAGAAAAAATAAATAAATAAATAAATAAATAAATAAATAAAACTTTATTGCTACAAAATGTGGCTGATAATCTGACCCTTCAGTAAATTGTAGTCTTTTTGCTGGTGAAGAGTCTTGTCCCAATGCTGATGGTTGGTGAGTATTAATAATTAGGTTGGTGGCTGCTGAAATTTGGAGTGGCTATCACAATTCCTTAAAACAAAAAACAATGAAGTTTGCTGCTTGAATGAACTCCTCCTTTCACAAAAATAGAACATCTTTCACAATTAAAGTTAATCTTCTCTAAGTCTCCTAGACTTAGAGAGATTTAGCAACAAAGTTTATATAATATTCTCATTCCTTTGTTGTCATTTCAGTGATGTTCACAACATCTTCACCAGGAGTAGATTCCATCTCAAGAAATAGCTTTTGTTTTGTTTTGTTTATCAACATGAAGCAACTCCTGTTAAAGTCTTATCATGACATCACAATTCAGTCACATCTTCAGGCTCCGCATCTAATTCTAATTCTCTTGCTATTTCTATTTGTTAATTCCTCTATTGAAAATTTGAACCTCTCAAAGTCATTCATGAAGCTTGGAATCAACTTCTTTCAAACTCCTGTTGGTATTTTAACCCACTCCCATAAATCGTGAATGTTCTTAATGGCATTTTGAATGGTGAATCCTTTCCACATGGTTTTCCATTTACTTTGCCTTGATCCATCAGAGGAATCACTATCTATACCAGCTACAGTATTGTGAAATGTATTTCTTAAATAATAAGACTTGAAAGTTAAAATTACTCCTTAATCCGTGGGCTTCAGAATGGACGTTATATTAACAGGCATGAAAACGACATTCATATCCTTGTACATCTGCATCTGAGTTCTTCAGTGGCTGGGTACATTGTCAATGAGGAGTAAATATTTTGAAAGGAATTTGTTTTTCTGAGCAAAATGTCTCAAATGTGGGCTTAAAATAGTCAGTAAATCTATTTACCAGATTGTAAATAGATGTGCTATTATCCAGGCTGTGTTGTTCTACTGATAGAGCACAGGCAGAGCGGATTTAGCATAATTCTTAAGGGCCCCTAGGAGTTTTAGAGTGATAAATGAACACTGGCTTCAACTTAAAGCTTCCAGCTGCATTAGCCCCCCATAAGAGAGTCAGACTGCCTTTGAAGCTTTGAAGCCAGGCGTTAACTTTTTTTTTTGTAAAGACACGAGTCTCACTTTATCGCCCTCGGTAGAGTGCCGTGGCATCACACAGCTCACAGCAACCTCCAACTCCTGGGTTTAGGCGATTCTCTTGCCTCAGTCTCCCGAGTAGCTGGGACTACAGGTGCCCCGCTACAATGCTCGGCTATTTTTCTGTTTTTGCAGTTCGCCGAAGCCGCATTTGAACCCGCCACCTTTGGTATATGGGGCCAGAGCCCTGCTTGATGAGCCACAGGTGCCGCCCCCAGGCGTTAACTTCTTATCTGGGAAAGTCTTAGGTGGCTTCTTCAATAGCTGCTTCATTTACACTGAAAATCTGTCATATCCACCTTCATGAAGGATCTTAGCTAATCTTCTGGATAACTTGCTGCAGTTTCCACATCAGGTCTTGCTGCTTCACTTTACACTTTTACATTATGTGGATGACTTTGTTCCTTAAACCTCAGTAAACAACTTCTGCAGCTTCCTCACCTCTCTGACTTCATGGAATTGAAGAGAATTAGCTCCTTGCTCTGGATTAAGCTTTTAGCTGGAGGGAATTGTCTGGACGGCTTGATCTTCTATCCAGGTCACTCGAACTTTCTCCATGTCATCAATAAGACTATTTTGCTTTCTTATCATTCATGTGTTCATTGAAGTAGCACTTTTGATTTACTTCAAGCACTTTTCTTTTGCCTGTGTAATCTGGGTAATTGTTTGGTGTGAAAGGCCCAGCTTTTATATTGGCATTTGACAATTTTGATTTAAATAAGACACGTGCCTAAATCTTTTTACCTACATACATAGAGACCATTATAGGGTTATAAATTGGCTTAACTGCAATATTTATATATATCCAGGAATAGGGAAGCCTGAGGAGAGGGAGAGAGATAGGGAAACAGCTGGTCAGTGGTTCACTCTGAACACACACACTCACACACACGACATTATTGATTAAGTTTACCATCATACATAGGCATGGCTTGTGGCATTCTACAACAATTATAATAGTAATAGCAAAAATCACCGATCACATGATAGGTATAATAACAAAGTTTTAAATATTGCTAGAATTATCCAATTGTGACACAGGGACATGAAATGATCATACGCTTTTGGGAAGATGACACCAATAGATTTGTTTAAGGCAGGGTTGCCACAAACCTTCAACTTGTTAAAAAAAAAAAAAGCAATATCTGTGAGGTGCAATAAAGTGACATGCAATAAAATGAGGTGTGTCTGTGTTCAAACCAATCTGTGCGCCTATCTTTTCCTCTTCTAGAGTACTTGTTTACTACGCAATGGTAACCAGAGGAGTGAGGCCGGGGATCGTCAGCCCTGTGTCATGGTCTATGTCAAGACTTCACATGATTCCCTATCAGTCTGTGGTGGGGCTGGGCATCTGGGGGGTCAGAGAAGGAAAACACATCTTTAGGGTTATGAGGAACAGGTGAATTTGGGCTATATTTCCCCTTCCAGTATTTATGTTTGCACCCCCATTCCATTAGGTTCACTTATAGAACAGATAATCTGAGTGTGCTTCTTGGAAGATGTTTCCCAGACAGCTAATGACCACATGACCTGACTAGGCTTCTTAATGGCAGCCTCAGTGAAAAGCGTAGAGACCAAATGACCCACTCATGTCTTCAAGGCAAGGCTGGGGAAGATGGTGATAGAGATCAACCCTGGACTCTACTTCTTGCTGTCATTGCTGCTGCTTCTGACGCGGTTGCTTCATTGACAGGTCCATTTCTAGGGAAATTTAGAAATTCTGTTTTAATCCCATCACCTGTATTCTACAACTACATGGTTGTATATGAAGACATCCAATCAAATTCCAAGCACCAGAAGGAATTCATATGTTATATTTTAAAATATTTTGGACGTAGGCACATACCTCAGTGAGTTTTCTATTTTCTAGAACTACCAGAAGATATATCTATGAATGTAATTTATTTATCTTTTTAAAAATTTAACTTTTTAATAATTGAAGTAAAATGTTCAAATGTGCAATGCATAGATCTTAAGTGTTCAATTCAACAACTTATATAAATGTATGCATTTGTATAACTAACAGCCTAATAAAAATATAGAACATTTCCATTAAGCTAGGAAGTCCCATGTAACCCCTTCCAATCTCTTTCCCATCATCAACAACTCTATTTGTAGTTACTTTTGGAGAGATGGGGGTCCTGTTACATTGCTCAGGATTGTTTATCTGCTATTGAGTTGTGTGAGTTCTTCATAAATTTTGGATATTAATCCCTCATCAGATAAAGGGACTGCAAATATTTTCTCTCAATCTATAAGTTGCCTGTTCATTTTAATTGTTTCCTTTGGTGTGTGGAAGCTTTTTTAAAATGTAGTCCCATTTATTTACTTGTGTTTGCTTTTGTAGCCTGAGTACAGGAATGATGTCCAAAAAATCATCATCAAGGCCTATTTCCAAGGGCTTTTCTTAAGATACATAATTTAATATTTTTACCAAATTGGGAAAAATTTCAGGCATTACTTCTTCAATTTTTTTCTACTCCATTCACTTTATAATTTTTTTCCATTGAGACTCAAATTATGTAAAATGGTAGCCTGATTAATACTACCTTGTGGCTTGCTAAGGATTTGTTAATTTATATTCAAAATCTTTTCTCTGTTTGCTTTATATTGGATAATTTTTATTGTTCTACCTTCAGGTTTACTACCCTTTTATTTTATAAATTTCAATCAGCTTTTCAGTCTATAGGGGGAATTTTTCTTTTGAATTATTGTTTGTTTCGGTTCCAAAATTTCCATTTGGCTCTTTTTCAGTTTCTTGCCCCCGCCCCCCAGATTCTTCATCTGTTATTCATTATGACCATCTTTTCCTTTATGTCTTTGGTTATATTTATAATATTAGGTGTATATACCTTTTCTGCTAAATATAACATCTGGTTCATCTCAGCATAGAAGTTTATTTTTCTTTTCAAATATGGGTTTATGTTTTTCTGTTTCTTTAAATATTTAGTAATTTTTTATTGTATGCTGGATAGTATAATGATATAATTTGAAGAGTCTGGATGATTCCTCTTTCCTTAAAGGGATCATATAGTGTTCTGTGAGATCCTTTTGGTCCTGTCCAGCTATTTTTTTGTTAAGGAAGGGTTAGTTCTTAGTTCTGTTTTGAATGTAGTCCTCTGCCGAGGCTCTCATTTCAGTCATGATCCTTAGTCCTAAATTTTGGTCTTCTGGGGTTTCATATGAATGCTAAATATGCTTTTCACTTAGGCTTGACCAGAAATTTTAAGTTTTTCACACAGTATGACCCCTGATGTAATTACTCTTCAGCTCTCAAACAATTAGGAGAAAGTCCCTGTTAGGGTTCACAAAGTCTCTCCCTGTCAATGTGTGTCACAGCAACCACCAGGCCTCTACAGAGAATCTCCACCTAGACCTCTGGGCTTTTCCCTCTGTGTAACTCTGTTCTCTCCAGTACTCTGTCTTGAAAATCCATCTTCTGTCAACGCATGGAATATCAGCATCTGCCTTCTCACCTCAGCTGGATCGCTGCTGCTCTTGGCTCTCGCTCTCATTATCATAGCAGGTAGGGAATGCAGGCAGCAAGCAGGACAGTCATGAGACTCATCTGTGTGCTTTCACGTTTTTAAGGATCACAGTCCTGCTCTGCTTGTGGCTCACTGCTTAAAAGCAGTTATTTCCTTCTGTCTAGGTTTATAGCTGTTTTTCAGCAGAAAGGCAAGGTCAGTACCAGTTGCCATGTCATTGAAGGAAGAAGAAGCCCCATCCTGCTTTTCAATAGATACACTGTCATAATCTAGTTTTTATGTATATTATGTAAAATCTGTGTTTATATTTGTACAGGAAAACATTTTTTATTTAATTTTTTTGAGACAGAGCCTCAAGCTGTCACCCTGGATAGAGTGCAGTGGCATCACAGCTCACAGCAACCTCCAATTCCTGGGCTCAGGCGAGTCTCCTGCCTCCACCTCCCAAGTAGCTGGGACTACAGGCACCCGCCACAACGCCCGGCCAGTTTTTGGCTGCAGCCGTCATTGCTGTTTGGCGGGCCCGGGCTGGATTCGAACCCGCCAGCTCAGGTGTACGTGGCTGGCGCCTTAGCCCATTGAGCCACAGGCACCGAGCCAGGAAAACATTTTTTTTTCTATTAGTTAGTCTTCCACAGACTCTGAAAAGTTTAGTTTGTTGGTTAGAGAACAGTGGCCAAAAGGTACAATATTAGATTCTATGACTGCATCCAAAAGAGAGAGAACGCACTTGTTTAATTAGACATGAATCTAAGGTCTAATGTGGCAGAATGATATCACAATGCAAATTATTAATAAATTTCCTTTCATAAAGAACTAGGTAGAAAATAAACTAGGGGCAGGAGAGGCAGGGCGAATGTCATGTTATCATATTTTAGCTAGCTGTAATAAAAAAGTTTTTCTTTATTCTCCCGATATGGACAAAGGGCCAAATAACCGAAGCACTGAATAAAATGACAGCTTTTCCCAGACATATCTTCGCATTTTCCTACTAAAGTGAAGACATTCAGAAGCGAATTCTATTGCTTTCCAAAGTGTGGCTGATATTTCTTTAATGTTAGACAGAACAAAACAAAACGAAAAAGAGTCACCTGTTTTCAGGTATGCCAACCAAGACGAACTGGTGACTTCTTTGGAATGCTAGTTGAATTTTATTTGAAATGCCACCATTTCTGTGGCCTTTAAAAAGGCTTATATTCTTTATAGTACATTTTCACAGCTCAATTACTGGATCAATTATACTTTTCTCTTTTTGTTCATTCTTTTTTATTGCTACTCGGGACAAGAAAAAAAAATCTCATTTGTGGAAGGCTTTCAACATTACTGATTAGAATGCTCTTCAGCAAGTTCACTTGCCAATGACATACTATAAAACCACCAGCTTTTCAGATTAGAATCTTCATGGCAATGGAAACATTTCCTATATATGAAAATATACAAATGTGAGCTGACTTGCTGAGTGAGAGAGGAGTTCTCCCTCAGGAGTGAGTCTTAGATCTATTGTCTCTTTTTTAAGATTTTCATAGATGTGGAGAATGGAGCATATTCTCGAGTGCTATGGAAAAGCAACTGAAAGTCAAAAAATAACAATTCAAAATCAGAGTTTCAAAAATAATAATGCTTGAGTTAGATTGCAATATGGTTAATCACATCTAATTTGTTCTGAATAAGACTTTCCCTAAAATATACATATGTATGTGTGTGCATGTATATATCCAATTCAGTGATCACGGGCAGATCTAACACGAGTGCACTGAGAGCTCAGAAACCATACAATTGAGAACAAGTGCAATGATACTGCACAGAGAGGAAAATATCCATCCAGGGCCAGAAAGAGGGCCCTACCAAAGTAATACTGAGGTTGCGATTTTTAATGATGTGATAAAAACAGAAAGAATGAATCCATGTTTGGAAGAATGTTCAGAATGTTACATTTATATTGTTAGAGACACTGGGTGTTGTCTGAGAAACCATTTCTATTTCAAGGTGTGCCTGGTATTTGTCAACCTGTTCATATCCTTTTCTTGAAGCATAGACCGCTTGATTCCTTGTAAGGTTAGTTCTGCATCCAGTCTTTGGATGATACTCATGTATCAGTGTCCCATCCTTAAAAGTGGCAATGGTCAGATAGGTTTCCAGATCTTGGGGGTGGTTTGATGGGCTGGCCATGGGAAGAAGAATATCCATGGTGACACGGAGTAAGGAGAGCCACCCAGGGAGTCCTCACCTGATATAAGGGACTGAAATGCAGAGGGTAGGAGAAGATCAGATACAAGGTTTAGATATGAGAGGTACAAGAAGAGAGAAGGAAAGGAAATTCTGATGTGAGGACAATTAATGACCTAGTACACAGTGGGGGCTGGGGGAAGGGGAGAGCAGGGAGAGTGAAGCAGGAAGGGGTGGAGGGTCTTGGTGTGTGACACCCCTTTTCAGGGCAGGACACAATTATAAGAGGGACTTTACCTAACAAATATAGTCAATACATTGAGGGTTCTTTGCACCCTCAATGAATCCCCAACCATAAACAAACAAACTAACAAACAAACAAAAAACTACATTGGCTACTTTATATTAACACTATGGTACCCCAAAAGACAATTTTACTATTTTTTTCTAAGGCTGGCTCTGAATATTCTAGTTGATTTCACCATAGCAATTGACCACAGGCAATCAAACAACCAGGCAAAAATTAAGTCCCATAGTCTATATGCATAGTCTCACACAATGCCCTGGACAATAAAATAAATCCCTTATTTTCCAAAAGTTAATCATTGTAGGCGATTTTTCCCAGACCAGCACTCCCCCGTTGTCCCCGCACCCGCCCGACCCCTGTGTTTATTTATGACGCACCTGTCAGAGCTGCTGACGGCTGCTGTGCTACGGTGTCCTGAGCAGTGCTTCAGGGCTCACTATGTCATTTCGGATTTCCACTTTGGCTTTTGTCATAGCCTTGAAAACCTAGAAGGCAAACGGACGAAGGAAGAAAAGAATTTTAAGATAGTAGACTGAAAAATCACAACAAATTATTATAGCAGAAATCAAGGAATTTAGGTCCCTTCGCCAGATAAATATTTTGAGCAGCCTTACACAGGGAAATTAGAGGTGAATTTTCTGACTGGTGGGTATTAAATTGTCTAGCCTACTTCTTAATTTTATGTAACTATTTATTTCTAACTATTTAATCTTATAATCCTATGAGAACGAAATACTTTTGGGATTCCAGATGTATCATATTCTCTCTCATCTTGTTCTTTTGCATGTTTCATTTCCCATAGCTTCCCCCACCCATTTCCCCTCTCTCTGCTTCTTCCTACCTTACCCATCGATCACCTCAATACTTTGAATCAAGTTAGAGTTGTCATTGCCACTACAGTGTTTCCCAGGAACTCCCAAGACTGCATAAGGAATCCCTCATATATCCCTGTAACACCCTATTCTTGCACCAGAGCATGTGTACATTATGATGTTGCTGCCTTTTTACTTGCCCAAGTCTCCAATGAGACTGGAAACATTTTTTGTGGCTGTTTCTGTGTTTAGATTGCCATAAGATCGCATCTTCCCAGCACCATATTTGCAAAACAGGGACTCAAAAACAGTTGAACCACGTTTGCCATGTTTGCCATTGGACATCTAGAACTGCATTTCTTTCCTACCTTTGTTTTCTGCGTCCGCGTTAGAAGTGAAGGAGCAGCATTTATAAAATTTTGCTGCAATTTCAGTTATAACCTTGTTATAACGTTTTATTATAACTGTTATAAATTTTGCTGCAATTTCAGTTATAAAATTATAACCTTGTTATAACTTTCGTGATTTTTTTCCTCAAGGGTATTAAGAAATTAAAGCAAGTCAACAGAACAAGTACATTATCATAGGAATGGTGGATTGAGGACTGAGGAGCTCAGATTGAGGCGATGGCTCAACTACTGTTGTCATCTTTCAAAGAATGTAGCAAACACAAGTCCTTCAGAGGGTCATTATCCAAAAGGGTTCAATCTGGTGGAAAGGGTGGCATTAGGAGTCTCTGAAGAATGTGGCTTCCTAATCATGGTTCTAGGGTTTTTTATTAGATAGGAATAGATCTCAAGGAAGTAGTTGGTTCTATTTTCTGAGAGAGAAGAACAAAGCAAAAACAAAGCAGGGACCAGGTCTCTAGGCAAATGTGCTGAGTGTTACGGCAGGAAAATTGGAACACAACCCAAAGACTGATACAGAAACTCCTTTAAGTGGCTTAGGTCCCCAGGGTGAGGGCTGCGGGTAGAAGGTATAACTTTTTTGGCACGTGGACATCCAGAGGCTCGCCTGGGTACATCAGGCACTATTCAAAAGACAGTAGCCAAATGCTAGTTTCCATAGGTATGCCTGAGAAAGGAGGAATAGGAGTTTATCTTATAACGATTATTATGATAAGGCCTTTGGCAAAACCTTTTTTTCTCATAAGCTCTAAGATTGCACCCAAAAGGAATTCAAATTCAAATTATTTGCAGTGAGTGATCTGTTAATAAAGTGTACACCAAAGGAAGTCATGACAGTTTCTGAATAGCACAGAGTATTAAATTGAAATGAGATCATTTTCTTAGCAATCTAAAATCAGGCCAGTTTCAAACCATCAACTCTTGGGTTATCCATGATCCAACAGGCTCTATAGATAAAAACTACAAATGAAAATTGCCGTAAAAACCTTCACCAAGATGATTAGACCAAGTTCATAAAATTGTTGAGCCTGTTTGGTTTACAGATTTCTTTCAAAAATCATGATGGAAGAGATAAATTCTTTCTACACTGTCAATATTTTTATCATTGCATCCTTATGTTACTGTGTAGTGATCCGGGTCTGTCTCTGACTAACTTTGAGTTTTCAGATCATGCGTGACCCATGTTCAGCGGGTGGGATATAGACCAATAGCTCTCCTGCCAAGCCTGTTTTCCCTTTCTTAGACTGGTAGCTAGATTTCAGCTATCTGTGAGTCACCTGGCAGTGCTCTAAGCCATGCGTGGATTTGCCTTAACTTAGTGCTTTGGTCTCAAGACAGGAAACGGCGTCTATTGTATTATAAACAAATGACATGACCAACATCTGCAAATTCTCATTGATGTGGGTGAAAATGGTGTCACTGTGAACCCTGGGAACCACCATCCCATTATGAATATATTCAAAGATACTTTTCTCCAGCAGCTTACGTGATTAAGTGTTGAAATACACATTTTTTCATTATCCGGTTTTCTGAGCTAATTTTCCCCACAGGAAATGATATCTTCGGAAGGGCTATAATGTAAAATATGTGGATTTTGACAATAGATTTTTACAAGCAACACTCTGCTTTTCTCGTATGAAAGACTTAGGGAAAGGCATGTTATCTCCAGTCCACCCCGTTTTCTAGTCCTTTGTCCCTTTCTTGTTTCTGCCCTTTTCCCTTACGCACATTATTTCTCCTTCCAGAAATATATTTCTAGTTCATATTCTTTCTCTTAAAAATTCTACTCAATATTCATTTCTGGTAGTACAGATACTCCATTCTAGGAAGAGCATATTTGTCAGTATAAATGATCTTGCCAATCTTTCTATTTAGTTTGAGAGTCTTCTAGGCCTTGAGTATATATTATATAATGACCTTTGGGGCAAAATTAGTTTGTTTGAAAATTGGAAAAATAATGTACAAATCAGCAGAGAACATTCTAAGTATGAAAAGAAAATCTGATTTAAGGATTGAAATAAATGACGATGTTAATGTAAAAGTCTATTTTTCTTCAGCCAAAACAATTACCTTCATTAACAAACACTTATTGAGTTGACATAGTGGGTTTGAAAATAATGACAACAATAAAAAAGCTTTTATTTAGTTTCAAATCAATGATATTCATTTAATTGGTTCTAAACTCATTATTTCCAAACTCAATACTTTTAAAAATTAACTTCATAATTTTTAAGTCATAAATAAATCTTCTGTGTTTTTAAGCAATAAATAAAGCTCCTCTGCTTTGGTAGGTCATGCCTCTTAATTTGCAAATGATCCATTTTCTGCCTTTTGATTGTAGCTTATATCCAGGTTAAATTACACTGAGGCTTCGCTTTGCAACGAAAGCTCCCTTTAGAGACAGAGACTTTTAACTTTTATTTTCCCTTTTTCAAATTGTATTTTAATGCAACAAAAACCCCAATGTAAGGAAAGTTTGATCCCTTGAGAATTTTGTTCAAGTGGTTTACCTGAATTCATTTATACATTTTCTTAAAGCTGCGGTAAGAGTAATTCGTGAACTAAAAGCATGGTGCATATATGCATAGGAATAAATGAAAGCCAAATGTTTGGGAACTAAAAAAAGTTGCATTTGTGATTTTCATAAATCAAATACAGATAAAAGATCAAACACATACCTTTTCATCTGGCTTTTTGTTTTGTGAATAAATAGGCATTACAGAAATGTTTAGATGGTTACTATTTGTGAGATCTATAATTGTTTTGAACTACCATCCAGTGTCCCTAGGACTCCAACCCTAAAGGAAATTACTTCTTATCTTTATCAAGAAGAGTGTTGAATGATTAAAAATCTCTAAACCTCTTTTCTTTTTTTTTTTTTAATTAAATCATAGCTGTGTACATTAATGTAATGTCCAAAGTGCCGGTTTTATATACAATTTAAAATGTTTTCATCAAACTGGTTAACATAGCCTTCACGGCATTTTCTTAGTTATTGTGTTAGAACGTTTATATTCTATACCTAGTAAATTTCACATGTACCCTTGTAAGATGCACCATAGGTGTGGTTCCACCAATTACTCTTTCTTATACATAGTAGGATTTCCTCTGGGGGAATCATGTGATCAGACAGCCACATGTGTATGTATGTGTAGGCTAT
>CAUYRH010156468.1:0-32830 GCA_963574655.1 Perodicticus potto | reverse complement strand
TTTGAGACAGAGCCTCAAGCTGTCATCCTGGATAGAGTGCCGTGGCATCACAGCTCACAGCAACCTCCAATTCCTGGGCTCAAGCGAGTCTCTTGCCTCCGCCTCCCAAGTAGCTGGGACTACAGGCGCCCACTACAACGCCCGGCCATTTTTTTTTGGTTGCAGCCGTCATTGTTGTTTGGCGGGCCCGGGCTGGATTCGAACCCACCAGCTTAGGTGTACGTGGCTGGCGCCTTAGCCCGTTGAGCCACAGGCGCAGAGCTGAGACTCATTATTTGTAAAATGTCATTTCTTTCCAAATCAGCCTACAGATTCAAGGTAATGCCAACCAATACTCCAGAAGGCTTTTTGTAGAAACTGTCAAAACATATATGAAAATGCAAAGATACAGTCGACAACCTCTTTGGGAAAAAACAATAGAGTTGAGGCTTAACACTATCCGACTTCAAAACTTTTAAAAAATATTTAGATTCATACATAGTATTGGTACATATTTATGGGGTACATGTGGCATTTTGATACACACACGCAACATATAATGATCACATCAGGGTATTTAGAATAGCCATCTCCTTGCACATTTATCATTTCTTTGTTTCTGGAACATTTCAAATTTCACTTCCACCTGTTTTGAAATGTGTATATAATATGTTGTTGTTAACTACAGTCACCTAACTGTGCTATCAAACTGTACAACTTATTCCCTCTATCTAATTGTATGTTTATATCCAATAACCAATCTCTCTTTATCTTCCCTACACACACACCCTTCCCAGCCTTCAGCATCTATCCTTATATTCTCGACCTCCATGACATTAACTTTTTTAGCTTCCAAATATGAGTGAAAACGTGGGATATTTGTCCTTCTGTGCCTGACTTATTTCACTTAACATAATGACCTCCAGTTCCATCCAAGTTGCTTCAAATGGCAGGATTTCCTATTTTATGAATGAACAGTGCTCCACCATGTATATATGCCACATTTTCTTTATCCACTCATCCACTGATGGACACCTCAGTTGACTCCACGCCATACATTCGCTATGACAACTAGTGTGGCAATAAACATGGGGTGCAGGTGTCCCTTTGATAAACTGATTTCCTTTCTTTTGGATAAATACCCAGTACTGGGATTGCTGGATCATATGGTAATTGTAATTTTAGTTTTTGAGACACTTTCATAGTGACTTCAAGACTTCTTATAAGTATTCAAGATAATGTGCTATTCCTATAAATATATACCAATAGATCAGTTAAAAACAAAAAAAAAGGCTCGGCGCCTGTGGCTCAATGGGCTAAGGCGCCAACCACATACACCTGAGCTGGCGGGTTCAAATCCAGCCTGGGCCTGTCAAACAATGACGGCTGCAACCAAAAAAGGGCCGGGCATTGTGGCGGGCACCTGTAGTCCCAGCTACTTGGGAGGTGGAGGCAGGAGACTCGCTTGAGCCCAGGAATTGGAGGTTGCTGTGAGCTGTGATGTCACAGCACTCTATTCAAGGTGACAGCTTGAGGCTCTGTCTCAAAAAAAAAACCTGTTTTCTATAAAGGGGCAAAGGAAATCCAATGAAGTGAGGAGTTTTTCAACAATGAAATGGAACAGTTGCACATCCATATGTAACATAATAAATGCCAATCAACATTTTGTACTATATGCAAAATTAACTTAAAATGGATCAGTGATTTAATTGTAAAAACTTTGAAATTGTAAAACTTCTCCAAGAAAATACGGAAAGTAATTTTTTTGACCATGTCATAGGCAAGGATTAGATACAAGAAAAGCATAATCTATAAAAGAACAGCCTGATAAATCGGACCTTATCAAAAGATACTATTATTAGAAAATGAGAAGATAAGCCATCGGTTTAAAGACTATATTTCCAAATTTTTATTTTATATATATATATATGTGTGTGTGTGTGTGTGTGTGTGTGCATGTATGACTTTTAAAAACTTATATTCTGAATCTATTAATATCTTCAAAACACATTTTAAAAATCCAACTTTTTTTTTTTTTTTTTTTTTAGACAGAGCCTCAAGCTGTCTCCCTGGATAGAGTGCTGTAGCATCACAGCTCACAGCAACCACCAATTCCTGGGCTAAAGCGAGTCTCCTGCCTCTGCCTCCCAAGTAGCTGGGACTACAGGCGCCCGCCACAATGCCCGGCCATTTTTTGGTTACAGCTGTCATTGTTGTTTGGGGGGCCCAGGCTGGATTCGAACCCGCCAGCTCAAGTGTACATGGCTGGCGCCTTAGCCCGTTGAGCCACAGGCACTGAGACAAAAATCCAGTTTTTTAAAGGACAAAAAATTTGAACAGACGCTTCAGCAAAAAAGAAGATATATGAATGTCAAATAAACAGAAAAGATAATCATCATTAGTCATTATGAAAAGATAATCATCATTAGTCATTATGAAAATACAAATTAGAATCACAATACGATACTCCTATATACCCATCAGAATGGCTAAACTTTTTTAAATTATAAATAAATAAAGAGATTGATCATATAAAGTATTGGTAAAAATATAGAAAAATTGGAATTGTGCATATAAACAGTTATGGACATAAAGACATATATACACAACAGAATACATTATTCAGCCAGGCAAGGTGGTTCATGTATGTAATCCTAGCACTTTCAGAGGCCAAGGCAGGTAGATTGCCTGAGCTCACAGGTTCAAGACCAGCGTGAGCCAGAGCAAGACCCGGTCTCTGAAAAATAGCCGGGTATTGTGGCAGGCACCTGTAGTCCCAGCTACTTGGGAGGGTGAAACAAGAGAATCACTTGAGCCCAAGAGTTTGAGGTTGCTATGAGGTATGACACCACAGCACTCTACCCAGGGTGACAGAGCAAGACTCTGTCTCAAAAAAAGAAAAAGAAAAACAAAGAAAGAATATTATTCAGCCTTTTTTTAAAAAAGGAAATGCTATAATTTGCAATAATAGATGAACCTGGAGACCAGTATATGAGGTGAGATAAGCCAGGCACAGGAAGACAAATACTGTGTGATCTCCCCGACTTGTGGAATCTTAAAAAGTTGAAGCTACAGAAGCAAAGAGGTGAGTGTTGGGTGCCCAGGGCTGGGATAAGGGTTTGGGGAATGGAGAGATGTTGGTCAAAGGGTGCAAAACTGCAGTTAGACAAGAGAAATAAATTTTGGAGACCTACTACACAGCATGGTGGCTATGGTTAGTAACATGAACTTTAAATAGCTAAAAGAATAAATGTTAAGTATTCTTATTAAAACATATAATTATGGGTTGGCACCTGTGGCTCAAGCAGCTAAGGCGCCAGCCACATACACCGGAGCTGGTGGGTTTGAATCCAGCCTGGGCCGCCAAACAATGACATCTGCAACCAGAAAATAGCTGGGCGTTGTGGCGGGTGCCTGTAGTCCCAGCTACTTGGGAGGCTGAGGCAAGAGAATCACTTGAGCCCAGGAGTTGGTGGTTGCTGTGAGCTGTGATGCCACAGCACTCTACCCAGGGCAACAGCTTGAGGCTCTGTCTCAAAAATATATATATATATATAATTATATACCATAACTATATATAATTTTTTTCAATTATAAAATAAGTGAATTTTTAATTAAATACAACTACTTTGAAAAACAGATTTTTTTTTAAGTTTATCACAAAATTTTTACATGTCACTCTTCAGTATTTACCCAAGAGAAAAAAGAGTGTGTCCACATAAGATTGAACATAAATGCTCATCATAGCTTTGTTTTTAATGACCCAAACCAGAAAGAACCCAAAGGTCCCTAACAAATGAATGGAGAGAGAAACGATGGCACACCCACAAGGCGGAATACTACTCAGCAGAGAAAACGAATGTGCTCTGTACGTGCGTATCATGGCTGAGTCTCTAAGTAATGAAGCTGAATGACAAAATGAGTCTAACCTGTGTGATTCCATGTATATAAAATTCTAGAAAATACAAACTGATATACGTGACCAAAAGCGGATCAGTGATTGCCTAGGGACAAGGAAGGTAGGGAAGGGCTGATAGACAGACAATGGAAACCTTTGGGGACAATGGATATATTCATTTTCTTGATTGAGGTGACAGCTTCATAAGTGTAAGTATATGTCAAAGCATCAAATTATTCACTTTAAATACGTGTGTTTTATTGTAGGTCAGTGCTGAGGGCGGAATTGTGTCTCCCAAAATTCCTATGTTGCAGTCCTAATCCCCAGTACCTCAGAACGTGAGTAGATGTGGACATGTGGCCTTTAAAGCGATAACTAAGGTAAAACCAGGTCTTACAGTGGTCCCTAAATCAACATAACTTGTATCTTCATAAGAAGAGAAAGTTGAGACCAGACACGGGGTGGCCATGTGAGGACACAGTGAATAAGTGGCTATTTGCAAGCCCAGGAGAAACCAACCCCACCCATACCTTTATCTGTACTTCCAGCCTCTAGAATTGCGAGCGGATTTCTGTTGTCTAAGCCACCCAGTCTGTGGCATTTCGTTATGATGCTCCTAGTAAACTAATACAGTCAATTATTCTTCTCTGGAGTTGTTAAAATGAAAATAGATGTAACTCACCATGTTAGCATAGTAAGTGCAATTAGCTATATTAGCAGAATAAAGAAAAAATATACCCAATTGTCCTAAAAGGCACAGAGAAAGCATTTGACAAAATCAATATCCATCTAAAAATTCTCAGCAAATTCAAAAAAGAGAGAGAGAACTTTAATCTGAAAGATAATCTATGAAAAATCTATTGCTAAAACTTCAATATCTGGAATGATATGAAGTTATCCACTCTCACCACTTCTATTCTACGTTAAAGGTCCAAGCCAGTGTAACAAGGAGAGAAAAGTAATTAAAAGACACAAACATGAAGAGGAAAAATTAAAATTATTTTTCTCCACAGACAACAAGATTATATATATATATATATATATATATATATATGTATATTTATATATACACACACATGTATATAACACATATATATATATAATCTTATGATTGCTATACAGATATATATAACCTCTCCCTTACAAGAAAATAAAGCCCTAATAGAAAAATTGAATTTAATAAAGTGGAAGATACAAAGTCAAATATCAAAAATGAAAAAAATTAGCTGTTTTTCTACAAGTTAGCCTCAACCAATTGAGCCCACAATCCCTCGCGCTCTTCCTTTCCAACTTGGGCCCTGCAGAATGGCTCCCGCAAAGAAGGGTGACGAGAAGAAGAAGGGCCGCTCTGCCATCAGCGAGGTGGTGACTCAAGAATACACCATCAATAGTCACAAGCGCATCCATGGAGTGGGCTTCAAGAAGCGTGCCCCACAGGCACTCAAAGAGATCTGGAAATTTGCCATGAAAGAGATGGGAACTCCAGATATGCACATTGATACCAGGCTTAACAAAGCTGTCTGGGCCAAAGGCATAAGAAATGTCCCATACCGTATCCATGTGCGGTATCCAGAAAACGCAATGAAGATGAAGATTCTCCAAACAAGCTCTATACTTTGGTTACCTATGTACCTGTTACCACTTTCAAAAATCTACAGACAGTCAACGTGGATGAGAACTAACTGGTGATTGTCAGACAAAATAAAATAAAATGATAAAATCAAAACAAAAGAAAGTAGTATCACTTACAATAGCATAAAACAGAATACAAAATCTTCACACCACCATGCAGGATTGCACAAAAAAATAGTAATAATAATACAATACCTAAGAACAATTTTAATGAAAGCTATGTACAATCTCTCCACTGAAAACTATAAGACATTTCTGTTGAAATTAAAAATTTGAATAGAGACATACACCAAGTTTTCACAGATTTGGATTGTTAATATTATTATCATCCATTCTCCCCAGTTTGCCTCAGCCTCCCAAGTAGCTAGGACTATAGGCACCCGCCACATACCTGGCTATTTTTTGGTTGTATTTGTCATTGTTGTTTGGCAGGACCCAGCTGGATTCGAAGCCACCAGCTCTGGTATATGTACCACCTTAGCCACTTGAGCTACAGGCGCCGAGCCATCCAGCTGTTTATTTTTTTTGAGACAGAGCCTCAAGCTGTCACCCTGGATAGAGTACTGTGGCATCACAGCTCACAGCAACCTCCAATTCCTGGGCTAAAGAGAGTCTCTTGCCTCCACCTCCCAAGTAGCTGGGACTACAGGCACCTGCCACGACACCTGGCCATTTTTGGCTTGCAGCCGTCATTGTTGTTTGGTGGGCCCAGGCTGGATTCAAACCTGCCAGCTCAGGTGTACGTGGCTGGTGCCTTAGCCCATTGAGCCGTAGGCACCAAGCCATCCAGCCATTTTTAAAATTGACAAATTGTTTCTAGATCATACAGAACTGTATTTAAAGAGAGCAAAGTTGGAGAAGAGGAAGGGGGATGGGGACTCACAGTGTATAGCACACCTCTTGTGGGTGGGACACAATTATAAAGGAGATTTTCCCACAAATGCAATCAGTGTAACCTAATTCTTTGTACACTCAATCCCAAACAATAAAAAATACATAACTAAGGGGCCTGTGGCTCAAGGAGTAGGGCGCTGGCCCCATATACTGGAGGTGGTGTGTTCAAACCCAGCCCCAGCCAAAATCTGCAAAAAGAAAAAATAATAAAATAAATAAATTAATAAATAAATAGAACAAAATTGGAGAATTTACACTATCTGACAAAGCTATCAAGACAGTGTGGTAGTGACTCACTGATAAAATGAATGGTCTAGAACAGACGGTTCAGCAGTGTACCCACACACACATGTTCAATTGACTATCAATATTCTCAATTGAATTGAGTCACCAAGGTGCTATGTAAATTTATCAGGGAAAGAAAATCTTCTTGTATTGATCAAAAAAGAGTACGAAAGGAATTAAAAATAAATAAAATCTTCTTAAAAATGGTCCTGGAAAAAGTAGTATAAGAATTATCACATACCTCAAAGTAAGTGCTAGAACCATAACATTCTTAGAAAAAAAATTAGGACTGAGAGTTGGTGAAGAGTACATAGAGAGAACAAAATCACCAATTATTAAAAAAGAACTTGTCCTTTAAATATCATACAAATACTATACAAAGTACTTTACCAGCACCCACAATACTGTCTCCCACTTCCTTCTTCAACACAGTAAGGTCTTTGTCAGGAGTTGAGAGGATGATGGGGTCAATCTTGCGTCACTGTTTTTTTGGGGGTGGCTGCAGTGGAGGTAACAGTGGGAGCCAAAGAGAGGAAAGAGTACTGGTGGAGTACTAGCAGGAGAGAGGGGGAAGAAAATGAATGAAAGCTAGCTGGCATTGTGGAAGGCACCTGTGGGAGGCTGAGGCAAGAGAATCGCCTAAGCCCAGGAGCTGGAGGTTGCTGTGAGCTGTGTGACGCCATGGCACTCTACCCAGGGCGAAAAAGTGAGTCTCTGTCTCTACAAAAAAAAAAAAAAGGAATTACAGCAGAGGTGTGTAAGGTTACAGTAAGGGCAAAGAGTAGGAAATTGTCTAAGAATGTCATGGGAGTCTCACAAACAAAAAGTGCATTTGAACTGAACCTTAAGGCACATGTAATCTGCCAAATTGAGAAATAGAAAGGGGAAAGAACATAACATATCATCACATATCATCAAAAGTGTGGCTGCAACGTTCTCTTCAGACGCCATCTGAATGTCATCTTCAGTGACTTCAGGAAGATCACAAAAGTTAGTCAGAGCTGGAAAGATCATATTTTGCTGTATACATATGTGCAATGTTTTGCCCAAATTTTTGGAGGAAAAATAAGGGTGTGCATTATACACGGGTAATACAGCTCAGGAGTGGGGGCACCCAGCATCCCTCTTTCCTGGACCCAGGGTGTGCTTGGGGTTCCACTTTCAAAGGATTTGGGATTTGGTAGAAGCAGGTGAAGCTTGCACTGAGCTCCACAATCACGGGGTGGGAGGCTGCGGAGACAGGCCACATGGAATGAACCGGGAGCCCCATGTAGGCCCCAGAGACCTGCCTGGCTGCCCACAGGCCAGGCAGCCCCAGAATCTCCCGCCCCACCAACCACATTCATGGCCACCTTGGCCATGGCCCCTGACATGGCAGGGAGGAAAAGGCTTCTGGAAGAGGAGGAAGGGTCAGCCCTCACCGAGTAGGTAGCTGCGGGAGGCTGGTATGATTGCTCACGCCTCCCCAGACGTGTCTCTCTCAGCCAAGAGCCAATCACTTTCTCCAGGGGCATCTTCCTGAAAGTTTGGGCCCAAAATGGGGGTGCAATTTATACACAGGGTGTATTATACACAGCAAAATATGGCATTCTTCAATTGATTTTGCATTTTATAGATATTTCGTCTGAAGCCCAAACCAAGGCTGACTTCACCCAAATTATAAAAAGGGAAAGGGAGGGGAGGGGAGGGGGGAGGATGGATGGAGGGAGGGCAATTAGTGGGATCACACCTACAGTGCATCTCAGCAGGGTACTGGTGAAACTTATTAAATGTAGAATATCAATGTCTTCATATAGTGATTAAGAAAATGCCATGAAGGCTATCTCTAACAGTATGATCAAAATATTTCTGATTGTATATGATTGCACCAATGTACACAATTATGATTTAATAAAATTATTTAAAAAAAAGTTATTCTCTCACCATTCTGGAGGTCAGAAGTCCAAAGTCAACGCCATTGGGCCGACTCTCCCCATGATTCTCACCCTCCAGTCTCCGTGGCAGGATTCTCTCCTGACTTTTCCAGCCTTTACATCTACCAGCGTTCCTTGGCTCCTGGTCACATCCTTTTAATCTCTGCTCCATCTGTGTATGGCCTTCTCTGCTACCTGAGAAACCCCTGTGTCTTAGTCTTCTAAGAACGTTTGTGACAGAGAAGTTTAGACCCCCACCCAAATAACTCAGAATTATCTAATCATTTTAAGATCCTCTAAACTTAGTCACATTTTCAAAGACACTTTTTCCAAGTAATGTGACGTTTATAGATTTCAGGGATTAGGATATGAATATGATTCCTTTTTCAGGCTATCACAGGTGTTTGGTATTACAATGTCTGGTGTATTTTATGACCTTCCTTCCCTTTTCATTTCCCCTTTTTTCTTCCAAATCTCCATAACCCTCCTCGGTTGTTCCACCTCTCTCCAAGCTAGATCAAATGATGAGACAGGCCGTGCCTCCTCTTAGCATCTCTGCTGTCTCCGTAAACTCGTCAAAAACATGGATTTAGGGCTAGGTGCAGTGCCTTGGATTCTGGGCAACTGGAAAAAAAAAAGGAAATCTCCCCTATGCACAAGTATTTTACATCCTGGTATGGAAGATGGATGGATAAACAGCCACTTGTAATGCAGAAATAAGAATATGTGATTTATACATACACATCTATAATGTACAGCATTAGTAAAGAAATTATTAATTGCTATTGGAAAGTAGGAGCTAGTGAAAATATCTTGAAATGAAATTTGAATTCAACCTTGAAGACAAAAATATCACTGAATTAATGATGATGTAAGCAATTTCCACAGGCGAGGAAAACACACAGGAGGGCCCTCTCTGAATTCTCTGGAAAACCAGTATCTTATTTTCTCTAGCTGCCTTGAACACTCCCTCTGAGAAGCCCGCCCAAACTGCTCTCTCCTCTGTGCACGACATCTCCTCTCTAAATCTCCAGACTTGGTGCTCAAAGGAAAAGAACAAGATTAATGTAATTCACTATGTGATATGTGTGGCTGATAGCTCCTAAGTTCTCCTGGAACAAAAAAGAAGAGTTTCTTAAAATGAATACATTTCTACTGGAATTTTATACCGTGTGTAAAATTATAGGCAGGAGGAGTGTGCTCCCATATCACATGTATGAAGGAACATTATTCTAAACTAAGAAAATAAGAAGCATAGGAAATATTTTAATTCAAGTGGTAAAAATGCCTAATTAAGCAGCAAAGATTCTGAGCTATGGAAGACCATTTCATTATTTTTTTTAATTTTCTGTTGCCAGTATTGTTAGGAGAAAAGGATTCTGTCTCCCAATCTTATCCACACTCCACCCGCAGAGGAAAAAAAAGAAAAAAGCCTGATTTTTAATGTTTCCTTCACGTTTTCTAAGAGGCAACTTGGGAAGCAATGGACAGAAACAAGTCACACAACCCTCCCCCTTTTCAGCTAATTCAGAATGGATTGGATTGACGCAAGCAGCGGTGCTTAAGCAGAACGGTTCCTATGGTTACACGGAAGCCTTTCTAACCGTGGCACAAGACACAGGCAGCCAAAATGACTCGGCTGTTTATGTAAAATATGAAGTCTATTCCCCACTGAAATTTAATGATCTACTAGATGCATTTTAGCAGCTTGCACCCTGATAAAATTAACATTTCGAATACATTTGCAGAGATAAATTGCTTTAGCGATCGGCCAGTATTCACTCGTATTTATTTGATCACATCAGTGATTCAGATGAAAGCATTTCCCCCATACCATTAGAAACTGGGTTGCAAATTATCCTCATCTCCAGGCCTGCAAGTCCCCAAGCACTTTCTATTACCTTTTTGTGGGTTAGCTGGTGCCAGATGTTAGACCTTGGTGACAGAGCTCAGAAAAATATATTTTTCTCTTGTAGCAACCAGGCAGAGCAAACACCGTTTCTGGGGCACATCTCCAGTCACCCCGGGGTTCTCAAATACCCGACAAGGTGAACAGTTCAGACAGGGTGAAGCCTGCTCTTTCACCTCCCGCTACTTCTTGTCCTGAATGAGAAAGACAATCTGTGTGTTTTGAAGATCTGGCAGGAAATTGGAGAGGGGAAAGATGTATTTACTGCATATTTTAGCTGACACCATTCAAATTTGCTACATAAGGCTGTTCCTTGATGTCTGTTAGTGGGAACCTCCCATTCAGCAAAAACAGAAAATGAAAACAGGCTGCAGGGTGCCACTCTCACGTGTTTCTTTATATATGTATTTAGTTCAACGCAAGGGATATTTATTGAGCTTCTTGCATAGCCTGAGCATAGTATAAAGGACTATAGACAGAGAAACAAACCACATATTTCCTGGACAAAAATAGCCTTTGGTCAAATAGAAAAGTTATCTGTTCTGTTAAACAGCTACTGTTATCTTAGGCCTTTTTTCCTCAGTAGCTGATGATGTACAGCCCCACACCATGTCACCACCTTCACTAACATCATCACACCAGATGCGGAAGTTCTACTAAAGGCTTCAGTTCGGGGATGGATGGCGGCAGGCTCGTCACTCACACTTTTTTCACAAATCTTCTCCCCACATCTCTCCTCTGCAAAATCACCCACTGGGGAGTTTCTTCTCTCCCTTTTCTCCACAGGGCCCCAATTCCCTGGATTCTGTGTCTTCCCTCCAGGAGCCCCTGGCTAAGTAGATACAGGCTCAGAAAAGTACCCTCTTTTACGACCCAGGACCCAAGTCTCCATTTGCTATAACCCAGAAGTATGAGCTTAGGGTCTTGGTAGACAAAGTCTGTGAAATTCAACTGCACCATATTTAAATTCTTGAAACACAAATTTGTCAAAATTTCTCTAGACTTTTCTTATTAAAGGCAAAGTGTTTCATTCTAAATAGCAAACTAGACAAATTGGACATTTAATAATACTTAATTATAATTTATCCCTTGAGATGAATGTACTTCTGTCCAACACTTGAGACTTTCGGTCTGAGTAAATTTATTCTGAATTGACTTAATATACACTCATCACATGTGGCTTACCCTTGTCACGTGAATTCTCAAATTGAAGTTACTACGTACCTGTACCTCTTAATGTTCTCATTGTCTTTATAGAAAAGATTCATTATGGTTGTCATGTTGAAAATTGTCGTGAATTTCTCCCTTTATAGTATTAACTGACTTAATGACAGATGCAGCTTTGTCTTTTTATTTTGGGGGGGAAAAAAAGCAGACTTAAGAATCTATTTTTTCTTTCAGAATAAGTTCAAGCAACTAATACCCCAAATACGACAGGCTTATTGAAATATATTTTACTTCTGTCATTTACAGATGACATCATATCCCAAAATGAGTTTCAAAGGTGATTCTTGCCTTTGTGAGGGAGTCGGTCAGAGAATAACTACTTGCCTTTTGTGGATTGGTGCATATTTTAGAGAAACCCTGCTTTCCTACTCCATTCCCTTAAGAATATGGGAGTTCCTAAAAAGAAGTTGATATTTTGGTAAGTAAAACACTGAGTATCTTCTCAAAATCCAATCTAGTCCATCAATTACTCACTAAAATTCCATTTTTTAATGTTTATAATAGGTCCACAACTCTGCTGGAATAACAGTCTGATCCAAAACTAATTTCTAGATCAAGTTGATTTAGATGCAAGAAAATAGGTCTTCACACATAGGTGCAAAACGATAGACCACAGATATAAAAGTTAAGAATTGGAACTTAATTCTATAAACATTATTACAGTTAGTTATGTGGGAGATGAACACCGAGAACTTTTAAGTAGAGAACTAGAATCATCAGTTTCACACTGGGAGATGATTTTAGAGGTCATCACAAACCCGACCACTTGGGGTCATCCACAGGAAAGCTACGCCAAGTCAGTCTGCTACATGATTTTAACAGCAAGAGATCATTTTGAATGTAAGCAAATGTCAGGAAGAGCATAAGGCTACCAAAAAGAAGTCATTTTCTAAGAAAGGATGAGTCATTTCTTATTCTGAATTCACTATTTTAAATTCAAACAGAAATGTTTATTATGCAGTACTTTGGGAGACGTCTTGCATTTTCCATCTTTGTTTCCTTTCCTTCATTACTGAGAAAGAGAGAGAGAAGCAATGCCTACCAGATAGATTTTAAAATATTGGCTCTAAAATGCTGATGCCTCAAGTACAAACATAGGAACTTTAAGAATTATTTCCAACATATTAATGCAATTTAGCCTGTGGGGAGAGAAAGAGTTAATATTTCAGGGCTGATTCCAGAGTTCACATTCAACAGCTCATGCATAACATAATGTAAGATGTGTTTAAATACCCAAAAGTCATTTCATCAGGCAATGAACCACGCTGTTTGTTCTTACTCAGAACACACTCACCATTTCACTTTTATTTTGTATCAGATACTCATTGTCTGAAGTAATAATGGGTAAGTGATGCGGAGAATGGGGTACTGCTTTGAACTGCTGACACATTGCCGAATGCTGTATTATGCAGAGTTACACTGCCGGCCAAAGCACCCTGTTCATCTCAGAGCTCTTTGCAGAAATCAGGCCATTGCCCTCACATTTTTATATAACAGGTATTCTATAGTGACTGATTAAAGGTTGTCTGGAAGGTTGTCTTGTTCTTTTCAGTAGATTGAAAATTGGTATGTGATGTATTTAGTCTTAATCATGTCACTCCATAGAACGTTTTTCATGAGTCAGGTTTGAAAGCTTGATTTTTATTTCTCCAAGGTAAAATGTAAAATTAAAATAGTAGAAATTTGAGACCAAAATGACAGGAAATTTTATATTTTTATTTGCATTAGTTGAGATGTAAACTTATACCATATAAAATTAAAGTCCTCCAGGAAAAGAAAAAACAACTATTTGTTAAAATGCCACCAATTAATCAATAAAGAAAAGAGGTCAAAGAAGCGTCTTCCATTTTGTCATAAGACAAGATCAACTAAATAAGCAAAATTCTGTATATTTAATTATTTTCATATATACTCAGATATACCAAATCCAGGCAAAATCTGCCTATAATGCAAGGCCATTTGATGAATGTTGTGGGAAGGTGGACATAGTTTGTTACAAAAAAAAAAAAAGAATAAGCCATTTCTTTCTCATCTCCACACAGACACAAAATGTATGCATTCTGAAATGCTGGAAATATCTGTATTTTTATACATACATATATATTTATATATAAAAAATGATACCCTACAGCTTCAAATAAAAATGGTCTTCAGGGAGAGAATGGTGAGTTTTGCTTAATCACATTTTGTTGTTTTTTTTTTTTCTGAGACAGAGCCTCAAGCTGTCACCCTGGATAGAGTGCTGTGGCATCACAGCTCACAGCAGCCTCCAATTCCTGGGCTCGAGCAAGTCTCTTGCCTCCACCTCCCAAGTAGCTGGGACTGCAGGTGCCCGCCACAATGCCCGGCCATTTTTTGGTTGCAGCCGTCATTGTTGTTTGGCGGGCCCGGGCTGGATTCGAACCCGCCAGCTCAGGTGTACGTGGCTGGTGCCTTAGCCCGCTGAGCCACAGGCGCCGAGCCAGTTACCAAATTGTTATTGAGAACTGCTTTGACCTTACTGTGAGCAAGGAGGCAAAGACCATGACCTCGCCTGGAGTCTGGTGTCCTCTGGCCTTACCCATGGTGAGAAACAACATATTGGTTTTCTCTGCAACTTTATAGAATACGAAACAGAGATTATGTCTGCATCTTTGATGATTTTGATATTTAAATTTCTTTACGGTATGAACTGTGTCCAGTAGCCTAGACACAAATATTTCTTTCCAAACTGCCCTGCCAATGGCAGGTGTGAGAGGAAGAGAAGAAATAGATCAAGCTCCTCCAAATGTCCCTGGTAAGTGACATAGAATGAAAATGGATACATAAGCTTGTAAAGCTGCTTGGGCAGGTGAAAAATATTGGTCTCTATACTTAAAATTGTGGGTCACTACATAAAACATATGCTAACCTCATAGCATTACACTTACCTTTGTGAAATACTAGCATTATAAGTCACCTTTCCTACCTTAAAGATAAAATGTGCCCAGCAATTTATTTATTTTTAGCTGAGTTGTAAACAATTAATGCTTTTCTATAATTATAAAAGTTTGTAAACATCTCCCCAAACTGCTTTTAAATTCATTGCCTATCTTGTAGAAAGTACATCATTAATGACCTGTGACAATAATTACAACACTAGTTGGATATTTAATACATAACATAAACATATTTCATCCACTTTAATTTTTATAATGCTAGAATGTTTGGAAGCATTTCTCTCTGAAATTAACTTACTTTTGGCATTGAAGAAAATTCTCCTGCCTTTGTGTTAGGAGAGGATGGTATCATCACCTTCCCATCACCGGAGGATACTTATTTGTTCCTTCATTTGCGTGAGTTAATGCACATTGCCCAAGTGCCCTCTCAGATCTGTCCCCTTTGGATTAAATCCACCATTTCTGAAGTTTTGACCAGAGTTCAAGGAGGATCTTAGACAGATGAGTACTACCGTGCTCTCTGATGGAAGGTAACCAGTGTTCCCTGGCTGTCTGCGTAGAGCACTTTACCTATTGGCCCTTAGTTTTCTCCTCTCAACAGAGTTACCTGGAACAGATTACTTTTTCTTCATATGGAATTAAAAAAATGTATGTGGACCAGTTTTGTCTCTTCTCCTCACCCAATTTTAATATGAAAATCTTCACATATATAAATAGATAAAAAGAACAATGATCGGTTTTGTATCCCTAACCTACATTCAAAACTTGTTAATATTTTTCCACATTCTCTTTATTTTTTGTGAACCCTCTGAAAGTAATTTGCAATTGTCATGATGCTATCCATTATTTTCAGAATGGACATCCAAGGAAAAGGATATTCCCTGACATAACTCTACTACCTTTGCCACAAATAGAAATAATTATCTAACAGCTTCCCTTATCTGAGTCATATTCACATTTCTCCTTTGGTCTCAAAATTGTTTTTTTTTTTTTTTTTTGAGACAGAGCCTCAAGCTGTCACCCTGGATAGAGTGCTGTGGCATCACAGCTCACAGCAACCTCCAACTCCTGAGCTCCAGCGATTTTCCTTCCTCGGCCTCCCAAGTAGCTGGGACTATAGGGGCCCGCCACAACGCCCGGCCATTTTTTGGTTGCAGCCGTCATTGTTGTTTGGCGAGCCCAGGCTGGATTCGAACCCGCCAGCTCAGGTGTACGTGGCTGGCGCCTTAGCCCGTGGAGCCACAGGCGCCGAGCCTGGTCTCAAAATTGAATTTTATAGTTTCCCCTTTCTTTGTTCTCATCTAGGACTCAATCATGCTTCTTCCATAATGTATAAATGCCATTCAAGACAACTTTCAGGGGCATAAATTACATAGGATTTCATATGACAACAGTTTTCCTTTCAGGACTGCTTGATGGAGCGAATATATAGCAAAACAAATGTGACTGGCTAAGAATACCTAATACATTATAGTTCTGTATTTTCTTGCCAAATACACAAATTTTATAGTTTTAAAGTAATATTGCATTTTATTAAGCATAATGATAATAATATATTTGGAAAACAATACAGTTCCATGTAAGAGGTAATTTTCTATTCAGTCCATAGATTCTAATAATAGCTAAAATGATTCTGATCATTTTTTATGCAGCTTCTGTGGAGCTGAACACTGAGTATTGCTCATTTAGTCTTCACAACAAATCCCTGTGGTACCATTTTGTGGATTAAGGATCAGGTAAATTAAATATTTTGCTAAAGATTTCAGAGCTATTAAGAGAACTAGTCTATAAAGAAGGTGCCAAAAATGTATACATTTTAAGAAAGGAAAAATCTGTATTGAAGTTGTAATACTCAATATATATTGATTATAAAGGATGAATACAAGTTGCATTTGAGCACCTCTTGTAATTACAGAAGTCAAATGTGACTTGAGTG
This sequence comes from Perodicticus potto, assembly GCA_963574655.1. Classification (NCBI taxonomy): domain Eukaryota; kingdom Metazoa; phylum Chordata; class Mammalia; order Primates; family Lorisidae; genus Perodicticus; species Perodicticus potto. The sequence continues at coordinate 16,239 of CAUYRH010156468.1, read as the reverse complement.
TTACAATTTTAATATAAGTTTTTCTTTTTTAAAAATGTGTATAAATTTGCTTGACACCCTCTGTATATAAACTTGAGTTCATAACATTTGCTATAATGCTTTGCACAACAAGGCTGGCTGCATGAGGGGAATTCATTTGTTCTCTTGCAATCCTTCCTTAGCCCCATCTAGCAGACAGGTTGGTATCTACTCAACCCTCCTCGCTGAACCATGATCTAACATTCTGCTAACTTACTGCTCTGGCTTTAAGGCAATGTGGATCTCTGTAAGGAAGCTCTTTGAAATCCAAAGAATTAGGGTACAGCATTTTGTTCAGAGAGAACTTTGAGCAAGGTCATGTCTGTTTCCTGAATGGACAGGATTAGGATAGGAAAACTGGAGCCTTTCCCAGCTTGAAGGGAGCCAAGTTCTCACTGTGTCTTTTCATTATTCTCTTTGAAGTAAATTCCCAGAAAATCAGACACACCCATATTAAACTTAAACAGAAAACACATCCCAAAGCCAAATGGGCATGAGTCAGGAATTTGCTGCCGTTTTGTGTTGCCTATTGCTTTTGTTCCCTTCTATTAGTGAAGATAATCACGTGTGTCCTACAACTTCAGAGAGTGCAGATTAATCCAGCACAGAACTGCACAGAAGTTAAGTCAGAGAAGGAAGGAGATCCATGCTGCTAGACCCTGATCCCATTACAGCTGTGGGGTTTAGTTTGGTCTGTTCTTTAAAGTTGGCAGTAGAGATTACCCCTTATTTTTTGTGATTTTATTTCCCATGAAGTTAATCTTTTTATTAGTGGTTCTGTAAATTAGTGATCTGTTCCCTTAAAAGGGACAGTCCGTTCTCTTACAGAGAAAAGCCTTCCTAAAAATCTAAGTAAACAGATTAAAAACATAGCCCCAGAAAAGTGTCTGCCCAGCGGCTGCTCTCCTCTGTGAGATTAACTTCAAATCTGCTAACACATTTTTTAAACATGAATGAACTAAATTCTATGTCAACAAAAAGTCAAAATGAATCATGAAAGTGATCAACACTGCATATGAGAGAGAAAGATTTGTTTTAATGGATTTAAAATACTATATATGAGAATGGTATTTCTAGATGCTTCCTAAACTAAGTTTATAAAGAAGAAATCATACCAGGTTTGACCACAGAGTAATGTAATGTGGAATCAGTCCTACAACTTTTTGGTCATCCAAGATGTAAGCACCCTAAAGGCCTCTCATTCTGGGTGCTCATTAATACTAAACAGGGCCCCAGTTTCCTTTCCGGTCTAGCCAGAGTGTCATTATTCCTGTAACATTGCCGAGCTAGTGAGCACAGAGGAAAACACAGCCCACCACCCTTGAAAGACGCTGTCGCTCTCCCACCGCCTCATGTGTTTTAAATTGTGTTGTGTTTGTAACCTCCTGGAAATCTAAGAATATTAGCTCTCAGTCACCACTTATTAAACCTTAACCTTTCCTCTCCCAAATGCCAAGAAAATATAGCAGATCTAATCAGTATATTTTATTTTGCCCTTTTTAATAAGCTGTTTGACGATGTTGATTTACTGCAAAAGGAAGTTTAAAAAAAAATCACTAGTGTTTACACATGTCCCTGCCCCTTAGGGAAAATGGCTTTTTTGGTCACTGTTTATCAGGATGTTTTCAATAACTGCTTTCTCCATTTTGAAGGTCCTCAGGGAGGGCTCACTTATATTTCACATGTCTTTTATTTATTAAAGTACAAAATAAGTGAGCATCATGAGCACCCCAATACTTACTCCTTCTCTTGGCTCTGAGACCCCCGCCAGTGCCTGCTGAGGTATCCTACACCCCAGGCGCTCTCTGGGCTTCCAGGATGTCACACTCATTTTCCTGGCACCGCATTGGCTGTTCCTTTCCAGCCCCTTACCTGGTTCCTTGTCTTCTGTTCTCTAAATGTCGAGATCGTTTGGAGTTCAGTGCCCAGTCTTCTGTGCGGATATTCACTCCCCAGGTGTGCACACACTGATGGCTCTCAAGGTTTGATCTTCATTTTGGAGCTCGAAAATCCAGATCGTTACACCCAACTCCATCTTTAACACCTCGACTCTGATATCTGTCAGGATTTGCAAACCTATCAGGAGATGAAAACTCAAAATTTTCTCCTAATTGGCGCTTCCTCTAGACTTCCCATTTTCATAAATTGCACTGCTGTTTATCAGTTGCCAAGGACCCAATCATACAGGGCATCCTTAACTTCTCCCAGAGTCAGTTCCCACCGAATACTGAGATTACACCAGGCTGGTTTCCAACACCAATTTCCCCCTCGTACAGTCTGTACTTTACAAAATATAGTGATGTGATTAAAAAAATAAATATATACATAGGTGATACAGCTTAAAAACTCTGTAATAGCTTCCTATCAAAAGTCAAGTAAAATACAGCCTCCCTGTCACAGCCTACAAAGCCCTGCGTGGGCTCCCTCACCTGCTGCCACCACCCAGGCCTGCTTGCTCCTTTTCAAGCATACCCAGTCCCTGCCCCCTTGTCCAGCACTCACTGCTTCCTTCACCTGAAATACTCTTCACTGTTACCCCACGTGGCTCCTCCTCATTTTTCAAGGCATGTGTCACTACCTGGAAATATACATCTTTAAGTGTCCTCCAGCCACCTTCCCATTAGAATGGAAGCTCCGTGAGGACAGTAACTTCATCTGTCTTGCTCAGAAAAAGGTCCTGTGTGACCAGCACCCAAAATATACAAAAATCTCTTAATGATATCTGTTGAATAAATGAATGACTCGTGGGAAGTTCTGGGTAAATAGGATAATTCAACACATTATATGTCTTGTTTTGTTGTTCTTCATCAATCTTTTTGTTTGGATTTTTTTTTCTCCCAGAGATATAGTAAGTTAAAGAAGCATAGAGCTATATTCCTTACACACAAACCCTTCTCAAAAGTCTAGTAAGATGGGAGGGGGCGGACGGAGGGGGAGATGAGATGAGGGAGAAGAGAGGGGGAGATGGAGGGAGGAAGGGGGAGATGGGGGTTGGGCTGCTCTCACCTAATGGGCACGGGTTAGGGTACATGGCACATCTCTTGGGTAAGGGGCACGACACAGCAGAGACCTTACCCAACAAATGCAGACTCTGTAATCTAATCGTTTATACCTTCATATCAATCTAACATTTAAAGAAAAGAAAAACAAGTCTGGAAAGACAGGATTAAAATAAGCTATTTCTGAAATCTGGGTTTGTACTGTCATTTACTCAGTTGGAAGGGTTTTTTTTTTCCTCCAAGTTTTCAAGAGATTATGGCAATGTGCTTCAAACTTTAACATTTATAACAATTACCTAGGGGAACTGGCTGATAAATCCAGGATCGGCTTTTAAATCCTGATTTGTTAATAAGCCCCCAGATGCCTTTGATGTAGCTGCTTCTTGAACTGCTCAGAGAAATTCTGGACTATGAACTTTTGTAATTTCTTTCATGACTTGGAGAAAAATAGGCAAATGTCTGTCCAATCTACCTCGAAAACAAGAAAATCAGAGTCTGTCAGGTAGGTGACAATGCTGAGGCCCAGAGAACAGGCAAGATACCTGTCAACCACCTGCCAGTCATGTGAGACACCTGCCGGCCACCGAGGAGGCAGGTGTGAGTCGAAACAGAATGTGAAGCTTTCCTGACATGTTCTTTTATCAAGGCCAAGTGGAAAGCAGAGTGAAAGGAACAGATACACGTGGTCAGACAGGCCTGAACCCCAGGAAGACTGGAGGGGCAGGACTGGTATACTTTACAATGGAAGCAACATTTTTTATGTTTAGTGGATTTGGAAATTTTCCGAAAATTCCTGGGTTAACCTATTTTAAAAGGAAGACACAGGTTGAAGTTGCCCAGTTGGTAAAGAGAGACCATCCAGAGTTCGGCACCTCCCAGAGAGTACGTAAAAAATATGCCTTAATGGCACAGAGCAGAGCCCTCTGCTGCGGTCAGCCTGCCCTCTCCACACCCCTCGGGTCCCCAGTCAGACAGTGTGGGGACTGGGCGAAGAGCCTGTCAGATCCCACCAAACCCACTCCCTCCGCCCAGCCTGATGTGCACAATGCAATGGTACATTTGAAAACAACTGAGAGCAAATTACAAATGTCTTACCACAAAAAAGAAGTAAGTGAGGTGATGGTTATGTTAATCAGTTTGATTTAAGCGTTGCACGTTGTATGTCAAATTATCACATTGCACCCCATAAATGTATACACTTATGATTTAATAAAAAATTAAATTAAAAAAGGTGAGGTCATTGCCATTTGCAGTGGGTCCACATACTGTGATGTAAGTAGTACAGTACTTGTAAACCCCAAGTTAGGGAGGATATTAGAGGGAGGGAACTTTTAGAATGCGACATATATTCCCAATTTTAATTATTGAGTGTGTGTCAGCTGATGTTATTAATACTACTTATCATTATGTTCCAATTCCATAAATAGAGATGGAATAACTTACTTGCTTATTTTTCTTTCATGTTAAGGAAAAACTTCCCTGCATATCTATTTTTGGTCCTCTGAAGCATGATAGTAATTTTAACCAAACAGTAGTGAATGACATTTATTGAAAGCTTACCGATGAAGAAACCGAGGTTCCGCGAGCTTGATTAAATGCCAAGATCATGTAATCATCAAATATTAGAGCAGTGGGAATCGAACCTTTGTCTGTCTGAGTGAAGCCTGTGCCTTGCGTCCTCTGTGTTCATAGTCCCGCCTTGCTCTGCCCCGGTCGTCTGCCTGGACAGCCTGCACCTCAAGCTGGGGTGGCAAGAGCTCTGCCCTCTGGGAGACGTCCCATCCCAGCACCAAACCTCTGAATTCCAGCCGTGAGGGCTATTCTGTACTGAGACTGTCCTCCTTGGTCCTAGAGTGGATATTCTGGCCTGGCTGGTGGAAGGGACATAAGACTGAGGCCTCCCACCCTGCCCATCTGTATTTGGCCAATCTACCTGCCTGGACTTCAGATGGCTTCTTCCTTTTCTAACCCACTCCGGCCCGTTCTGAAAATCGAGGATAGGACAAAAGTTCCCAAGAGAACTTTGGTCACCTGATACTTTAGACAGTAATTCTCTTCAGGGATGGTCACTGATTCCCATATCACACCAAAGGGCCCTGTGCTGATGACTCTCGTGTGCACCTTGGAAGCCTACTGGTTGCCGATTATGACCCCTTTTAGAAACCCTGTTAGGACTCCTGTCTGGTTCCATCTCTTGAACACAGTGATTCACACTTGGGGACATTTGTGTCTGTAAAACCGACCCACGTGCAAGAGGAGGTCAAGGATAGGGACTTGGTTCCACGGTTAACTTGCTCTTGTAAACAGGCGAGAACTGCCCTTCTCAATGACTCAAGACACGAAGAATCGGGTCCTGGAACATGAAAGGATTTTACAATTAGGTTAAAGGTAAATTTAGATTTCTGGAAAGATACACTTGCAATGGTGTTTATGCCATCTGGATGTTGTGCTCAGGAAACCGAATTAGGAAGAAACCTGCTTCCTTCCACTGCCTGTCTAAACAGATGGGCTGCACAAGGAAATCCTGATATAGAACTATTGCTGCTGCAGAGAAGCTCAGAGGCCCCCGTGGAAAGTGAAGCAATGGTTTTCCATTTTGCCCTTCAGCAGAGTTTATTTTAGTGATATGTTTAGTTGCCAACCTTCCCTGGGATGGTGTGATCCCTGGCAGGGTCACCAGGCCTCTTTTGTTCACCATTATATCCAGTGGGGGACACAGAATGAGCTCAGTCATTGCCAGTTGCTGAAAGCAGTGAATTGAGGGAATATCTAACAGAACAAAAGACCCTGGTCCTGTTCCCCTTCCCAGACACTCCGTGTTAAATCATCCACACAATAATTACAGGAGTCAACATTATAAGAAAAGGCAACAGCACTTGGATCTTCATCTGCGGATTGCACTTTGCAGATGACAACTGTCGCATTCCCTGCTCATGTTCTTAAAGCTCAGAAATCATTATAGCTGAAGTCTATGGCAACAAAAAGGGATATATTTAATTCATTGCTGGCTAAAAGCCATCTAAAAAATCCCTTTCACTTTCCCCCCACCTTTCTCTGTCTGTGTAAGAGAGGACACACACCGTGGTGCAAAATTCTACTAGAACGTCACTCCTAGAGTTACCTGGATTTGGTACATTTGTGCATAACAGTTCTAATGTAACAGCAAGAATCTTCCCCTCCTGTTTGTTTCTCTGAAGCTGTACCAAGCAATCCTGTGTGACATCGCCTGTGGTGCGGTTGCCAGGCAGCAGAAAGAGCTGCAGCAGGGGGCGGGGGAGGGCGAGAGAGGGGAGAAAGAGGGGGAGGCCTGAGCAAGTGGGGGGCTGGGCTCGGAAACTGCTGAGCCAGAATTCCAGCTCCTTGTCACCCTTCATGCTCCATGCATGTCAGAAACCAATAAGCTGGGCCTTCGAGGGGAAATAAATAAAGACGGAAGAGAAACAGTTGAATGTTGTCATTAACAGGGCGTCAGTAATGTTTCTTATTTTGTGAAGAAAGGGTTTTGGGTTGTTTTTCCCTCCCTCACTTTGCTTCCTAGCAAGTGCAGCTCTAGAAATATAAATGAGGCAGCTTCTCTGCGGGCCTGCTTAGCTCTGAAGCAACAGTTAGTGGGTCGTATCTTCCAGCAGTGTGTGACATACCGCATTATGATGGAGAGATTCCAGAACTCCTCCCGATCTCCTGGTGTCCAGTGAAGCCCAGAGAGGGGGCTCTGTGCCGTTGATGGGGTACAGAGTACGTGGATGGGAGGTACCTTTGTCTGTAAGAGCTGGAAGGTCCTTCGAGGTATTTCAGGACGCCGGCCTCCCAGTTGTAAGGCTTTCCTCAGTCTGGGGAATTGGGAGCTGCAGCTAAATCTCATCTTTAAGCTTTACCAGAATCTTGCTCTAATGAGATTGAAATGATTGGCCTGGGATCTGAGCAGAGGGGTAAGGGCAGGTGGCACGCGGGGCCCTCTGTGCGGGACTGGGTGTCCCCCAGCACGATGCATCTCGCCTCTTGCCAGCCTTCCAAGCTGCCTGTGACTAGGCTGGACAGTCTCCAGGGGTAACAGACAATGATTTTTATTTAGATGTTTGATTATTCTTACTAATCAAACAGAACAAGAACAGAAGGTTTGTTCAAAACAAACAATGTGTTTACAGATAGCTTTGTGTGGTGGATGCCCAGTTCACGTATCTGAAGTTGCTAGTTATTCCTCTCACAAGAAACACACCCTACGCCTGGGGCAGAAAGTGGGAGGAAGTGTGTTAAAATGGCCAGAGGACCAGGATGAACTTGGAATTAATGTAATCATGAACGTTTTTTTTTTTTTTTTTTTTTTTCCTCACTTTAGCAATGGGAGTGGGAGAGGGGAAACACACAGTTAGGGTGATCAACTGTGACAATTTTGAGGAGCAACAGGTCGAATCACTTCTTCCCACCCCAACTGCATATTCACACCTACTTCTCCTGTGCCCCAACTGGCCCTCCAGTCCCAGCAACCCTCGTAAATAAGTGAATGAGGATAGTCAGGGGTTTTCTACACATTCGAGGATGAAGATAATGTTTCAGCAGAACAATATTCTTCATCATCAACATAAAGAGATAAAAAGGAGATACAGGTGTAGACTGGAAAGCAGCAAGCAAGGCAAGGCCACGGCGAATCGGGCCTGCAGGGGAGGTACCTGCTCTGCTGTTTTTTGGAAGGCTAATACATTTTCCTAAGGAACTGCAAAATGTTTACAGACACTTGACAGTTCTCTAGGTAGCACAGTTGGAATGCGGACGCTCCAGCTCTCCAGAAGGCCCTGTGATTGAGGCTTTGTCTATTCTGCACAGCGGGGGAAGTAATCAGGGAAGCTGCTGGTCGCCTGACCACACTGGCTAACGATGGTCTCCGCAGAGCCTCCCTGGAAACTGGAGATGAAATAGTACACAATTTCATATGAAATTGCACTTCTAATCAAAGCAAAAGGAAAAAATACTCTAGTGCCAGTCTCCTAGTTGTGCCACAGTGGAAATTCCTACCACAGTTTGCAATCATTCTTCGTCTTTTACTCTTTTCAAAGTTCTTTATTATGAGTTAGTTTTTATTTTATCAAAGTTACACAAGTTACAGGATATTAAGGAGACTTCTCTCAGTCTCATTAGAGATGTCAATGTTGATAGCAATGAATGATGAGACTCCCTCATTCGGATGAGAGGAGACAGCCATCCACACCGGACTTTTAAGACACAGTGAAAATCCAATGTTGTGACCTTTGCACAGTCATCTGCCTCCTACCTAGATACGAGAGGCAGCTCCCGTGAAGAAGGGACGTTTGGGTGAGAGAACAACTCAATCCCATGCTCGCATCTCATCCCTTCAGCTCTCATTCTCCATCTCGAACCGTGTGCGAGTCACATCACCAAGGAAAGAAAACATAGTGAGAGAATTCGTGGAGAAAACTGACCCGCGTTCCTGGATTTTGTGACGCCTCGAGTTTGCAGAACGGCAGTATCAGTATCATATTTGTCCAGAGGGAACCAAAGCGTGGGAGCACCAGGGAAGCAGCATAAGAGGGCAGCAGACACATTGCCAACGTCTATCAGGAAGACAGAGGTTTGTGCCCACAGCTGAAATTCAAAATGAAATGTATTTGATGGATTCAATTCCATCACAGCAGATGAAACAGATTCCATTGTCTACCTGCCGTGGTGCCCAGGAAGGACTGAGGACTGGAAAGTGAGATCAAACACACCTCCTTATAAACACACCTCTGGGAGCTGTTGGAATGCGCACCAACAGTGGAGACTCTTTCCTCCTAAGGCTTAGCTGCTGAAAAGGTGTTAAAGCTATTTACAGTGGGGTTGTGTTCGTTATTTGCAGTGCAAATAGGAAAGGACTTTTGATCCCAAACCTTTCCAAAGCAGAAGCAAGACATAATTTTCAGGGGAGGAAAGATAAAAAAAAAATAGAATCTGCATTTTCCTTTGAAGAATCCAGCCCTAGCTGTCAAGGGAGGCAGAGTAACAGAACAAATAGATCTCCGTGAGAGGATAAGCACCTTTTCGATCCTAGGAGCTTTGTCATTTTTCAAACCTAGCCCATTTTTCATAGTTTGCCACAGTGATCTTCAAGTGGATAAATGGATATAGTGAGAAGCAAGTTCATTCCATCCAGTTCCTTTTTTAAGGGTAACAGATATCTCCAAAGAGAAGTGGCACACGGGGCAATGGTAGATGAAGAAAATGAAAGCAGAGTCGGAAAATGAACGGATTCAGAAACCAATTAAAACAGAGCATGGCTTTAAAAGACTCCTTAAATTATTCACAGGTCGCATTCTTAGAAATGCGATGGTTTCTCAGCCATTCCTTCCTAAATGTTTTGGTTTTGTTTTTGCTCCCAGAAATAACGGGTTTAATTAAGTGTGCGAGACGCACTCAAGTGACCCAGATTAAAACACATAGGGATTTCAAAGTCACTTAGGAGATTTTAGGAAAGATTTTGATTTGCTGGGTTCAGATACTAATGGAGAAAACTGTTCTTCAGGGGAAAAGCATGCATGAGCTGTGCGCGGCTGTTTCTGCTGTCAAAGGCAATTACTACATTACTGGAAAAAAAGCAGTTTTGAAAGTAGCAAACATGAAGCAAACTGGCAAGTAAATTAAGTTTCATTAAACTCTTTCTATATGTCAAGTTAGTTTCATATGCATTATTCCAATTAAATCTTAAGACAATCCAGAGTGAATGGAAATCACTGTTCCACGCTTTTACAGGTACATAAGCCAGACTCGGAGGGGGTCAGAGTTCATTCCAACCCAGGACATCCGATGGCAGATCCAACTTCCATCACATGGCTTTGTTTTTCCTTGCTAATGAAGAAGCATGATCAGTAAATGCTGCCCATATCTGGAGCACAAAGCTTCTAACAATGCATCACAAAAGTTCTACCGATCTAATCTAGCGCAATCACATCCTTAACAACCCAGTCAAAAAGCTTTTGCATGTTCAGGATTGTGAAGCAACATCAATCATTTAACGGGTTTCAATAAGAAATGTTGACACTGTGATTTACGGAACTTGAATATAAATGCAAGTTTCAAGAACACAAGACGTGACCTTAAGGATTATTTTTGTGTGAGAGCGAAAGAGAGAGAGCGAGAATGAACACTCTGCAAAATAAATCAAGGCCATTGGCACTAACCCATTGCCTCGAAACATTGCCATTTATTTGGTTTTACAAATTTGAAAGTAAACTAAGTAAAAGTCTTCAGCTTTAAAAGGTGTCAATGCATTGTACATTTCACGATCAGTACAGTCATTTTCCATAAGCCAGAAGGAAAGACAATGGGTTAGCTAAGCACAGACTCTGAGTAGGCTGGATCCGCTTGTGTTTTACCGGCCGGGCAGAGCAGCGCCCTAGTGAGTCACTCGGACGGTGAGCCCTGGAGTTTGAGTCAGGACACGTGGGCTCTCGTCCTCACGGACGTTACTGTGGAGTGAACCATGAGGATTTTCCAGTGAAGTCATCTGCTGTGGCTTCAGTTTCCCAGATGTTACCTGTAAATGGACTTTAACGTATTTCCACATGTGTGAGCATTTAGTAAGCGCACGCACAACACCTGTTAAGTGAACTTATAAAATACGGAGTTGAGTTCAGCTTTCTCCATAGTATTATAATGTTTTAACTTTTTATCTGTTTAACATGTCCAGATAATGGCTTCTGCCTGAAGTTATTCCTAATAAAATATAAGGACAGGGGTTTTTTCTGAGGTCTCTGCCCAGAATACAGAGCATGTGAAACTCTTCCAGCTGGGCAAATATGACCAGAAATGAGATATAAAATCTGAAGACAATAGAGGATAGACTTACAAAGAAACTAACATATTTCTCGAGGTCTTCCCATTAATAGTATATTATGTTTTAGAAAAGGTACTGGGCCAGGAGTCAATAGATAAGTGGATTTTTTATTTTACTTTATCAGTTTTAGCACTAAATAGCCCAATGCCTTGGGCTGTCATTTATTCTCTCTGGTTCTTGGTTTCTTCATATTTCAAGTGAATTACAGCACTGTGCTATGAAGGTAAGTAAGGGTTGGGTCACAGCCTCCAACAGCCAAGAAAAGGCAAGAATTTGGGCAAAGTCCACATCATGGAAAAAAAGCACCCTGTTCAACCCGCAGAAAAACTGATACCCACGTACATCCATATAGCACATAGAACTAAATTTTGTAATACTTTAATATTCTTCTATAAAATAAGGGTATACTTATCTGGAAAAATATCGAGAGTTTTTTTTAAATTAAAAAATCTTTCATCCTTTAAATTATCTTCTTAGTCTACATTCATTTGTATAAAAAATCAAGGATTCAGAATACCTGCATTTCAGGAAGGTGGGTAAAAAGAAAATACAGATGAGTGTCAGATCTAATCCATATTTTAAAAACAGTAGGTATTAGCATTAAGGATGATTTCTAAAATACATAATTACGTTAACAAAACTCCTAGGTCGTTACGAAGTCATAGTATGTTCTTTTTTTTAATATGTGAGATGTTTGTGTGTATACATGTATGAAAAATATTGAAAAATATTCTAGAAATGTGTATCTGCTGGGAAAGCTATTAAATTGGATATTTGGGTGAAGAAGTTATATATAGGCATTTCCGTATTTACTATACGAGCTTTCTATTGTCTGAATTGTAGTAGGTGAGAATGTGTGCATGCATTCCGCTGTGATTGGAAAATAATTTTAGACACACAAGTAAAGAAAGATGGAAGGAAAGAAAACATGGGTTACAAAGTAAAATAGCCCTGGGATTTACACTAGCCCTACTACTTATTAGCTGTGTATGTTTGAACAAGTTAATTAACTTTTCTCACCCAAGTTTTCTTATGTATGGAACTGAGATAAAAATAGGTACTTTACAACCTGTTATAAGGATCAAAGATGGTGCATGTGAAGCACCTGGCCCATGTTCAAATCTCAGGAAATTGTAATTGTTACATGAAGAATATACATGAGATCATCCTAGTTACATTTTATGGATAAATTAAATGGATTCCATTATTACCTGATACCACTTTTATTCCTCCTTTCCATCTCCTCAGTTAAAAAATAAATGAGAGAACTGGAAAAAAGACGAAAAGAGGCGATGACACAGCTGCAAAGCCTTCCCTGGCAGCTCTCTCCTTACCGCATGTGATTATAGGAAGAACAGGTAGCAGCTTTCAGGGTGTTTGCCCCTGAGAAGCCTAGGATGCGGACGGCAGCAGATGGAAGAAGTAATGAGAGGATGAATGGAGACGGTAGAGAGTCTAGGATGCTTCCTAGAGGCAGATGTCAACACCCCACTGCACGGTTCTCTCCCTCCCTCTCACGGTTCTGCCTTCTTTTCTCCTTCCCCTCGGAGATGAACTTGGCCTGAAAGGAGAGAGGCTGCGATTTGAGGCAGCTGGTTCTGCAATGAATCTTGGCCAAACCATCAAGATCAAACCATATAAAATCCCTTTGCATCTTCGAGGCGGTCCTGGCAGGGAAAGCAAAGCCAGGACCTGACCCGACGGTAAACTGAAGAGGAGGGACCGGCCTCCTTCACCTGGTCCTCACTGAGACTCAGAAGAAAGATGGGAGTGTTGAACGCGGCAGAAATGCCAAGGCCCCGTGTAGTACACAGGGGGCGAACGGGTATAAAACCAGTAAATAAACATGATTCAGAGACCCTCTACATAAGAAAGGGACATGATCCAGGTACACACGTCATGGTGATTCCCCCTGACACTCTTCTTCCTGTTTAGTATTAAAAAGCATTTTTTCAGTTAAGTCTCTAATAATTTCTTTTTTAGTGAGGATCAGCCCTAGCTCATAAAGTATGTGAAAAAGCCGTGCCTCCTCTAGACAGATGGACCTGTGCAGGGGTATGGCTGTGCAAGCAGAATGTGGACGGAGTGGCTGTGGTGCTCTTTGCTCCTTGGGTCTGGTTTCCTTGTGTAGTGAAAGGTGGCCACAGCTGTGTGCAGCAACCCCACTCTCCTATACCCAGAGTGTCAGTCTCCCTAGAACACATGCACTGTTATTTCTTCTGTTTATTTCTGTGTTAACTCCCCTTGGCCATTTTCTCAAAGCCCACTAATGACCTTGAGAAAATACTAATGGTCTCCTCCTTTATCCTCTGAACAAGCCTATGAGTTAGGCACTATTATCATCCACTTCTTCCAAATGGGCAGAACCAAGCTCTCAGAACCACTCAAGTTACTTACTGAGGTCACACAGAGAGTAACAAAGCCGATTTGGACCCAGTGTGCAGAGATGGAGATCCCAATTCTTCAGCCCCTTTGTAATGACTAGGTACGATTAATCTTCAAGCTATTTAAAGTAAATGACAAAATTTCAGTATGTATCTAAATTATTCAGTTATAAAAATGCAAAATACATTAACAAGTTCTTTGAGTTGCAAAATAAAGGTCATTGTTGAAAGTAATAACAATACCTAGACATTTTATAGATTGTAAAGGGAATTAATCTGATGTGTCTCCATGATGGAAAGTGATTACAATTTACACCAGCCTCCAATGAAAAATTTAAATAATTTTCTCTGTCATTATTTGAGGCGATTAGTTGAATTGATCTTTAGTTTGAGTTGAGATCAACATCTGTATGTCAACGTCTTAGCTCTTTACATTAAGATAGAAATAAATCCTCCATGTAAACTGCTTATTAACTCTAGATTCAGAAAGGACATCAGATTGTAAAATGAGCTGCTTCAATTGAAGAAAAATCTTCTCTGTACCTTAACTCTTCATCAAAACTAATTCTTCCACTGAATTATTAAATAAACTATTGGGATATGAAAAAAAAGAGCTTCAGAAATTTTTTTAAAAGCCTAATTTCCAACCAAAGATCAAAGAAGCTCACTCAGCCCAAGAATAGCCAGATTGCTGAAACTATGCTTTAAAGCAATTCTCCATCTGGTCTGCTTTTGAAAGATAAGCAAATTAATCACGTGGAACTGTGAGTGAACAGAAAGTATAAAGCTATCAACAAACAAACATGCAAAAAAACTCTGTCAATACAAAATAAAAAACAAACAAGAAAAAACTGAGAACTGTGAGCAGCTCTACACCCTAAAATACCCTTTTAACAGATAAGGGAAATTTTTAGAAGAAAAATGTTACATTTTCTTGTGGCAATACAGAGTGATGATAGATGTGGTAATCACCACTGCTGTTTGCCAAATATTTCCAGTTTTCCGCCCTTCTGTGCTTGTAGTTAGGATCATGCTTTCTGTCCAGTGCCCTTGGGTGGAGGCACATGACTAATTTGCACCAACGATTTCTGCTCAGAAATGGATAGTTGTTTTCCGGCTGAGCATTTAATGATGATGACAGTCTCTGAATAGATTACTTTTTACTCTAGTGAAGAACTGGCAATGATGTTGGGGAATCCAGGTTGATTGACTGTTCTGAGCGCTTGTGGGGCTACAGAGCTGAGCCCCATTGCCAAGTGAAGATGTTATGCAAAGTAGGCAACAATACATTTTGTTATTTTAAGCAACTGGGGTTTTGATGTTTGTTACTGCAGCATAACCTACTCTATACTTACTAACAAAATAAACATTTAATCAGATCAAAAATTGTTTAAAATAGAAACTCATTAAGAATAACTAGTAAAGTTTTCACAAATATCAAAAAGTGATAGGAGATTTTTATTAGTTACAATTCTCCAGAAAAACAGAACCAATAAAATACAGATTATATGTAATCATACATATACACATGAACACACACACACATACACAAACACGCATATATCTTTATATGCAGAATAAAATGTATTACTGGTTTACATAATTATAGAGGATGAGAAAGCCCATAATCTGCTATCTGCAAGATGGAGACCCAGAAAAGCTGGTAGTGTAAATTCTAGGCCAAATCCAAAGGCCCAGAAACCAAGGGCACCGATGGTGTAAATCCCAGCCCATGGGCATAGCAAAGACGTCTCAGTGCAAGCAGCCAGCCTGGGAAAGCCGGTTCAGACGTCCTCATTTGTACATTCTATTTAATCTTCAGTGGGATAGATGCTGCCTACCCACTCCAGGGAGAGGCTAATCTCCTCTGGAAGGGCTGTAGAAGACACACCTGGAAATATATTTACACAGATACGTGGGAACCCTGCGGCCCAGACAAGTTGACACATAACATTAACCATCACAAAAATATTATTAAAGTCGTTAGTAAACCAAAATTGAAGACTCTGAAAAGAAAAAAAAGCTTCTCATCTATCAAGGCAAATTATTAAACACAGAAAGCAAGAACACAGCTTACTAGAGTCAGAATTAGTAAACCTTCAAAAGGAAACAAAAATCTAAAATTGGGAAAATTTATTCAATAAAATATAGATAAATTAAAATATTTTAAATAATCTAAGAGTTCCAAAATGGGGTGATAATTTAATTATCATGTTTCTGCTTCATGCAATTTCAATGAACCCATTAAAATTACTATTTTGAAGATGAGCTTAAAAACAGGGTGAAATGTGTACCATATAACATAAAATTTAAAAAACGGAATCCAGAGGTTTGTTTCCCTAGAGATATAACTTCATATAATTTTTGCATTTTAAATAGATAAACTAGTGTAATGCTGAAAAATTGTTTTGCTAGTGCTGTGAAATTATAGACTATTATCACAATATTTATAATAACATTAAATGATAGTTGGCATTTAACTTAATGCATGAAGACTCCAGAGCATAAAAAAGGACTTTTTTACTTTCCAAAGACTTGATTTGGGTAGACCAATTTCATGCCTGAGTACTCATCCTTAAGTAATATCAAAAAGCCTAAAATTTCATAA
Organism: Perodicticus potto; assembly: GCA_963574655.1. Classification (NCBI taxonomy): domain Eukaryota; kingdom Metazoa; phylum Chordata; class Mammalia; order Primates; family Lorisidae; genus Perodicticus; species Perodicticus potto. Next base: position 405 of record CAUYRH010156468.1, on the reverse strand, counting down.
GAAATTATTACCAATTTTTCTCCCTATGAATCTTATATACAATGGCTATTACATGTGTCATTTATTCTGAATTAGAAAAATATCAATATGTAAGATTTTATTATAAAATTAAATACTTCTTTTTTTTTTTTTTTTGCACTGAAAATTTTTCATATTTATTCCAAGATGGTTTACAGGTCCAAGAATGAAAATAAACTAGGGAGAGTATTGTACATGTATAAGAGTCACAAAGTATCATGTTATATTAAAGAGCTTAGCTAAATGTTTTTTTTTTTTTTTTTTTTTTATTGAGTCATAGCTGTGTACAATAATTCAGTCAAGGAGTACAGTGTGTGGGCTTCACATACAATTGGAGATATTTTTATCAACCTGATTAATATAACATTCATGATATTTTCTCATTTA
>CAUYRH010156467.1:0-17170 GCA_963574655.1 Perodicticus potto | reverse complement strand
TTCTGTAGAGACAGGATCTCACTTTGGCTTAGGCTAGTCTTGAACTCCTGAGCTCAAGTGATCTACCCGCCTTGGCCTCCCAGAGTTTTAGAATTATAGACATGTGCCACTGCTCCTGGCCCAGAAGGGAATAATAATTGCAGGCTTTGGTTCCAGACTCCCTGGATTTGCAATCTGACCCTGTATTGTGCCCTATAGCTGCCATTAGCCATTTGAGATGTGTCTAGTGCCATTAAGGAACTGAGTTTTCAATTTTCTTTAATTTTCATTAATTTTAATTTAAACGGCTACATGGGACTTACCAACAGCAACCATTGAGGGCAGAGCAGACAGCCTGGGATCTAAAGAGAGTATTGAGGAACATTTTTCTTTGGGGGTTGTTTTTAAAATAGGAAAGACTTGCCCAATTTTAAGTGCCAATGAGCCCAAGTCAGCAAAGAGGAGGAGGTGACTTTGCAAGGAAGGAGCAAGGACGTAATCAATAGAGTGAGTTTCTGTGAGTGAGTGGCGGGTTTCACCCCCTCAGGTGTGGGGGCTGGTGGCAGGAAGTCGAGTGGGTTTCCAACTGATGGATTCCATTTTCTCTGGAGGATGGGAATTGAGGTCATCTACTGCGAGGGAGGATAAAATAGGAAGTCAGAGGTTTCAAGAGAGTTGAGAAAATTTAAAACAGCTTTATGAAGACAGGAAGCTGACTAGGGAAATATACGAGAGGTCTGTTGAGCAATTCTTTTTAGATGGGGAACCTGAGACATAGAAGGTTATGTAGGTCGTTCGGTATCATTAAAATCCAGAGGACTGGGCCTTGGATCTTTCTGATTTCAAAGTCACAGTTCTCAGCACTGTCACCAAATGGGCCTCATGGACACCTACCTCCTAGACCTTTCTGCACCTCTTTTGACACTTTCCTCCTCCATCTTGGATCCTATTTGGTTATGTAAAGGATTTGTTTCTCTTAGTAAATTCCTGGTGTGCAGAATCATTCATCTTTGTATTTCTGCAGTGCCTACTACAATCCTGTGCAGGGGCTCCGTAAATATTTGCAAAGGGAGAGAATGAATGAAGAAAGGGAAGATGCCAGAGGCAAGGAAAAGCCCTGTACCTTGCACAGTTCACCTTCCTTGTTCATGGGTGTGATCGGCTCCATTTCTACTTCATGCTTCTGGCTTCTGCATAGCCAGAGCCTCTCCCTGGTACAATCTTAATTTGGAGAAGAGTAATTTAAAATCAAGTGTAGCAATATATTATGAAAAGAAGAGCTGGTATTTTTGAGACTATTTTTCTTTCCTTTTAAAAATTTATTATTTTTAAAAAACCTTTGGAGCCCAGACACAGTCTAAAAGCTGACACTTGGGAGGTTCCCTTTACACCAATACCACTGACATCACAGAGTTCATGCCCTCATCTTTCATTCTCCAGGAAATAAACAAACATTGGGATTGGCCAAAGCCCTGACCTTGTGGATGACTAAGGCCCCCTGGAGTTAAATTCTAACTAAGATTTTCCTTGGGGACTTAAATTCTATCATTTTGTGCTATATTTACCAATGATGTTATACTTTATCTTTATCTTAGCAAATATTTAATTTGTTGAGAGAAAACATGTCATGAATGCATTACTCAGAAGTTTCCATATTTCCCAAGGATTCTGGCAAGTGGCAGAAATTATGCTTCTGGGGTCCTATTAATGCAGCAGAAACAAAGCCGACTATCAAACTTTAGTGAATGTAATGGGGAAGAGATGTATGTAATACAGAAACTAAAAGAGAAATACTAAATGATTTGATAAGATCGGTTGACTGGTTGGTTGTCAGCCCTTCCATACAATGGTTCTGTGTAGCTTTGAAATCAAATGTTCAACAAAATATTTGTTGTTCTGGAGGTAATGGCATTGAGGGTGGCTATTGAATGGAGAAAATACAGGGAACCTGCCTCTTTTTATTCCCAATTCCTTTCTCTTTTGTTCAGTTAATGACTGACAGCAGTTAATGTAAATGACAGCAGAAAAATCTAAGGGGAGAGAAAGACTTTTGCACTATCATTTACCGCAATTACTTTTTGCTAATATCAAAGCTTCCAATCTGAGTCTTCTTTGAGAAAATAAAACATTTCTTGACACTTAAGTTTTTGAGACCATTGAAACACACAGGATTCTAGAAAACCGAAATAGGCCACTTAAAGAAAATTTTTTATTGATAAGCACCCTTAAAAACTCATTATTTGTACTGCAAAGCTGAAATCTGACCCTCGAAGCAGTTCCCTTGATTTCCCAAGTGACCTCATAAAGGGTTTGGCTAACTCTTAATTCCAAAATCCAAAGAAAATAAATGTTATCCAGATGTTGGGCTTGGAGATTTGAGTTGCATTACAAACAAAACTGAATATTTGTTTTTGGAAAATCTTACTACTGTATATAATTTAAAGTAAATGTTGTATGTGTCTCTTCATTCTTGTCACAGCTCCCCCTGCTTAGCCTCTGAATGCCACTTTCCCACTTCTGAGTCTCCAGCATTTCTATGTTTGTCCACAATGCACATGATTAAAATGATATTTTCATATTTCAGTGTGTAGTTGGAGCTCCTTAAAGCAGAGGGTTGTAAGTGCAAAAAAGAGACATGCAGCTCCCTAATGGCTTATTACCATCACATTTGCAATTCAGATCAGCTCCAAATTGACTGAAATTTTTAAACACATAGCAGGCAGTTTAAACTAATGATTGTCTGGAGGTTCACCACTGACATGAACTAAGCTTCTGTTCAAAACAAATTGCAAATAATTCCTCCCTTAGAGTCAAAATGTCACTTTTAAAACTCCATGTTATTGTTACATTTTTGTCAGTTACATACAAAAAAATCTGCTTTCTAGTGAGCATTCTACCTTTGAAAGGACCGAGTGACACTGTTTCCCTCTTTAAAAGAAAAAATAACACAACACGTATGGATATATGTGGTTCTACTCCGGTTTCACTAGGAGTCCCCCCTCCCTCTTCCCTTGCTTCCCCTTCAAAAATCCTAATTGTAAAGTAAAACACCCTTGGGGCAGTGGTAGACCCAAGTTGCTTAGCAACCCTCAGCAGGTAGCAAGGATTCAAGCTGCAGCTGTCCTGATTCTTTCCTAAGAACCTTCTTATTACTGTTTGTGTTAATCTTTAACCAGGCTTTTAAACCACAGTCTTTCTCCCGGGTCTCTTGTTGTTAGATTGCAGGGGCCTACTCAAATGTTGTCTCAGAGGTAATGGTATTAAGGGTGGCTATTGAATGTTTGAGGAATGATAAGCTCTGAAAGGGATTAGAATTGCATGTTCCAACTAACCTTATTTTACATTCTTAAAAAATATCATGAAAATTGTCCCCTAATAGGAACAATGGTTGGTGTTGACACACTGCTTTAAACCTGCTTTAGCTCCCAGCTTGTAAATTGGGGGGAGGCAGCCTCCCTCACCATAATTGTTTTCTTTTAAAAGGCCCACATTCTCCTGCAAAGACCACTTAAGGAATTCATTAAGATTTTGTAGATCGCCTGATTTCAGTCTCTCGATTTAATTATGGGAGAGCTAGGTGTGGATGGGTAGAGAGATAGACAAACAGATTTAACAGGGGACTGAGAGAATTTTCCTCCTTAAGGTTGTGTTCCTGCTTGTATCAGGAGGTTCTGGACAAACCAAAAACTCTGGTTGGATTTGAAATTGATCAATTCTTCTAAGACAAAACAGTGTGTGGCAAAACAAACAAACCCATTTACTTTTAATAGTGTTGTGATTTCTACTCTTTGTTTCCTCTGTTGTGAGAGTTGGATAAATTTCTTTTTTTCTTTTTGAGACAGAGCCTCAAGCTGTCACTCTGGATAGAGTGCTGTGGCATCACAGCTCACAGCAACCTCAATTCCTGGGCTCAAGGGAGTCTCCTGCCTCCGCCTCCCAAGTAGCTGGGACTACAGGTGCCTGCCACAATGCCCAGCCATTTTTTGGTTGCAGCCGTCATTGTTGTTTGGCGGGTCTGGGCTGGATTCGAACCCACCAACTCAGGTGTACGTGGCTGGTGCCTTAGCCCATTGTGCCACAGGCGCCGAGCCGAGTTGGATAAATTTCAAAGACTTTCCACAACTGTTACTAACCAGAAAACATTTTAAAATAAGGCTATTTCCACCTGCCCATCACATAACAAAGTGAAGAAGACCCAGCTGCCCTGAGCTGTTTTTACTCTCTCCCTTTCTCTTAATAGATTGAAAAAAAATCATCACAGATGATTCACAGCATGAAACTTCATTCTGTCACTTAAAAGGAATTTAGGCCTTTTCTCATCCTAACATTTGGTTACAGACCTGGTCCCATTATGCAACATAATATGCGCTTAGTAATACTGATTAACTGACTTGGAAGTTGAAGAAAGGTCAGAACGTGGGAAGGAGATAATAACATTTTTATATTTTTTGACCCTTATTGAAGTTAATTTATATAGGTATAATCTTCAAACTTTGGTTTTAACACACATGCAAAAATAAGATTCACACTCATCCCTTGATTTCTGATTTTCATTAATTTTCTTCTTTGTTTGAGCCTCTATAAAGATTTTTTGGATCTTAAGTGAAAATCATAAAGTATATCTTCCTCCACGAGGTTGGCAGTGGAGGATGTCCACTAACTTCTAGGATATGTGTGGACTAGTTCATTTTTATTCCTCTGATCCCACCAAACATCAAACGTGAGGACAGGTACACTATGTTTCTGATAGGAAAATGGAACGGGGAGCTTGTTGTTGAGGTTTTAGGCTGCCATATGGGATGCCTTGGAAGTCCCACGATATCATACAAACCTTCCCCAGTGTAAGGGAGCACTCAGGCATCCACCAATATTCATATTGCATTTAGAAGACTAGCTAATTTTTCATTCTAGGAAACTTTGGCCATACAAGTTTAAAATGATAATTTTCTCTATAATTTTAACTAGTTTCCAATCTAAAAATCCATAACCTTTGTTTTTTACCTTTCTCTTGCCCTAAGATAAATGATTTTGTTACATAAATGATTGCCCAAGTGGGTGAATTAATTTATGAATACAGCTGGTGTTGATTAGGTTTTTGCTTAAAAAAAGAAAAAAAAAACTTTGTGAAATCTGCAAGGCAACTTATAAAAATTAGCTCCTTGATGAACCTGGACGTTCAGAAAAAAAAAAAATCTATAAAACAATCATATCGACCAGTTTCATCCTTTCAATCAAAACTGAATTTGCAAAATATAATCATTTATCAAATGTCAGTAGAGGAGAATATCTGTTTAGAAAAGGGCGATTTGAAACAATGTTCTTGTGCCCTGGGTTACAGAGCCATCCTCATAGAGTTTGAGTTTGGTCTTCTTCTCTACATGTCATGGGGACAGAAGCTAAGAAGCTATTGTGTTCCTGGTTTTTTTTTTTTTTGCAGTTTTTTTTTTTGGCCGGGGCTGGGTTTGAACACGCCACCTCCAGCTCCAGCATATGGGGCTGGCACCCTACTCACTGAGCCACAGGCACCGCCCTTGTGTTCCTGTTTTTTCCAGGCACCTAGCCTTGTCTACCCAGGACAGACAGCTTTGGGGACCTCATGCCTATCACTTCCGGTTAAAACATCACTGCTCTCCTTATGCTTCAAACTATTAATCCACATGCCAAAACTACAGCTTTGTCCCTGTGGGGTGTATCTGACCCATCCTGGCTGTGGTTTCTATGGTTTCCTTTGTGGTTTCTTGCTTTAGGTATGAACACATATTTGTTTTAATTTGTACAAATTTGGGGGCGGTACACGTGCACTTTTGTTACTTGTGTAGATTGCATAGTGAACAAGTGTTTTTAATGTTGATTCTACTCTCCTCCAATTTCTCTCCATTTCTTTATGACTTCTGAATCCAGGTATGAATAAAAGAATACATTCAGGGTGGACACAAAGTTCATGTGCAATTTACTGTATTAAATGATTTTAAATTCCACACGAATTTTATGTTTACCCTGCATTTTATCCCTTATTGTTATGTATTTACATTAAGTGGGGGAAGATTCTCAGAATTGTTTACTTCAGGGTGTTTCAACCTCAGAACCTTTGCTATATTGGGTATTATTGACATTTTTGGCCCAATAATGTTTCATGATGGGAGCTGTCCTATACACTGTAGAATGTTTAGAAGCATCCCGATCCTCTACCTATTAGATGCTAGCAGTATGTCCCTGAAGTTGTGATAACCAAAAATGTCCCCAGACACTGCCAAATGTCCCCTGGGGAGACAAAATCAATCCCAGTTGAGAATTACTGGTTTTGTCCGTTGCCTCCAAGTGTAGTACAGGCTAGCTGCACTGGCATGGCTCAGAGATTATTACAAAGGCAAAAATCTCAGGACCTCTCCCTGACCCACTGAATAGGAATCTGCATTTTAACAAGATCCTTGGATGATTTTGTATGAAATGCTGGTTTAGTCCATCATCTTGAACAGAAATCTGGACATTTATTTTCCTAGTGAGGAAATACATTTCTTGGATAGCACATTCCAGGGTTCAAAATGTCAATGATAGCAGACTTCTCAATCTGAAAGTTCACGTATACACTGGCAAAATGTATTTGAAGCAAAGTTAATCGAAATATTTATGAAAAATTAAAGGGCAGTGACAAATCTAAAAATTCTCCCCCCTACAATTATGCTGATGTTTCAGATTTTGGTGCACTTTGTATCATATGAATATAAATTAATAGCACTTTGGAGATATCTCTGTGTCTCTTAAGCTAATTTATACACGGTACTCCAAATACCATTATAATTTAGCAGGCATTTATTGTGTATTAAGCGCTCTATTGGAGTCTTTAATCTCACAAAAACTCTGAGATATTAGCCTCATTTGACAGATAAAGAAACAAAGAATCCAAGAAATGAAATATGTTTGTGCTGATCCCACATTTCTACAAAGTGAGGCCGCCCAGCACCTGGCCCATGTTCTTTCCGTCCTCCCATTCTCTCCCATTAGTTCTCAGGAGCGAACAAATGATAACGAACATTTTCTCTAGACTAATTATGCTTAAACAACGTCCACACAGATCTTCAACCCCAGGAATGAGCAGGGGGAGAGAATCATTATTTTCCCTTAAAGCCCTCTTTTGTTCCATCTTCTTAGGCAGTGGTTTCATTATACCTTGAGAATGTCAGAGGGTAGCCAACAGCTTGAGGTGAAGAATCCAGGCTCCCCCATTTCTGTCCTTTTGCCTCAGTGGATTTAGCATTCAGTAACAACAAAGCCACGCCGCTTGCTTGCGTTGTAAGACGCATTCTCGGCAAGGATGGTTTTGTCTCTCTTGTTTTTGAGATTTGCCCACTGATTGCTAAGACCGTGTACTATGAATTCTGATTAGCTAGCACAAGGGTCTGATGAGTAGACACAAACTGTGAAAGAAAACTAAATGTGACATTTACATGGTTTAATCTGAACCTAAAACCTCTATGATTCTTTATTTCTTTCATCAGAGAAACCTTCTGTTTTTGCTTTTGATCCTTTCTGTGGCTGAACCTCTTCTACTGTGCCATCAACCTATTTTTTTTATTCAACATATATTCCATTAGATGGTATTCCCAGCTTCCTTTTATCACCATGGTGACACCGTGTGCTTAGGCCTTTATTAAAAATTTATCTTAAATAGATCTTCCAGGAGCTAGTCTTTTAGGCCATGACAATTTTTTCAGTTTCAAATCCACCATAATGTCCAGAAACTGGGAATTTGTGTGCAAATATTATTCCACTATTACTATAAAGGGAAATAAAGCAAAATGTTTAAAATTAGATAGCTGCTATTGCTGCTAGCTGCCTGTGCATGGAAAAAGACATTTTATATGCATTCCATTCTTATTTTGAAAAGTATACTTGGCACATAGTCTTTAAAAAAAGAACTTTAAGCTTTGATTAGCTTATATGATCATCTGTTATTGCTAAGTATCAAACTTTTAAATTTAATGTGGCCTTTCCAAGAACATATCCTATGGAAAAAAATCAGAAATGCTAATAAAGATTGATATGCATGTAATTGTCTTCACATTATTTATAATAGAAAGCTTAAAAATTGCATACATGTTTCTCAATGGGGAAAGAATTGAATAATGGTATGGCAATGTGGTTGAATAATGTATATCACTTAAGAATGATATTGCAAAGAATTTTAGTGAAGGGGAAAGGATTGTAATGTTCATTGAAATTTATATATAATTTGACTTCTATCTTTATACCTATGCCTATAGCTTGTTAATTAAATATCTTTAGATTTATGCCTGTTTATTTATAAAATTAAAAAATGTGAAATATTAATAGTGGCTACATCTGGTTGGTGAATACATGGGTAATTTTAATCTCTTTAAAGCTTTCCTCTTTCTACATTTTCTTTAGTGAGCTTAAGATGCTTTTGAAATAGAAAAAATGAATATTTAAATAAAAAAATTAAACTAATTTAATGTTCTGGGTTGCAGTAATACAATTAAGAGGTCCCTGAGATTTTGCATATTGTTCTTGTATTTAAAAAGTCTATTGTTACAGTAACTACTCTTAGCCTGGTACTTTTGTTTTAAAAGAGAGTTTCAAAACAATTATTCTAGGTGAAGGACAGAAACAATTGTTTTCACCATGGATAATGAAAAATGAGTTATAAGAAGAGAGGCACAAAATCAGAGACATTGTCCTGAGTGAGTATAAATTAAATAGCTAATTTTCAAAAAGATCAAATCTGGAGTTTGCAGATGGGTTTAACAAAAGACTGCAGGAATATTTTTTCATTATAGTTAAACAAAAACGTACTTAAATAATGCAAAATGTAAGAAGATGATGCTTTTATATAAGGAAATGATTAATCAGTACAGTGTTTACAGGGAGAAATACCCAAAGGGGGGAAGGGTGCTAGGATAGACACTAGGAAAAAGGCACAGGATTTTAATCACAAGAAACCCAGGATTCTACTTCTGATGCTGCCATAACCAAGACTTGGAAAGTCTTTTGATCCCTCTTGGGGATGTTTTTTAAAATGTAACATCAGGGGTTTGGATTAAGTTCTATCTAAAATCCCTTTCAGTTTATAGTCTGATCTATTCAACCATTTCACATCTTCTTGTAGCACAGATCAAATTATGAAAGTTTACATTTCTGAAACCTGTGTCAAGGTCCTAGCTAATCCTCATCCAGAACAACTGTGTGGGCATTTGTTGCAATGACAGAAATTCTCTGGTGGCGGTGCGCTCTGTTATTCTCTCCACGTAAGTGAATCTAAGCAATATGGAATGTAAGCCCAACTACACAAAATCTCTTTTTGATTTCTGCAAAACAGTGCTTTTTCATTTGGAACACTATTTCCACACCTAGAAGTATCTCATCTTTAATAAAGCCCTAGTGTAAACTCATGATGAGAACCAGCAAGTGGTGATAATATGCAGCTGTTCGCTTTTATGAACACATACATGTGTATGTGCATTTACTGAAAGACACAAGTAATTGACAAGGACTGGTAAATGCATTTGTTTTTTGAAAACAGTTTTCTTGAAGTGTAATTGACATACAAATGTCACATATTTTAAGTATATTTGCTAAGTTTTAATACACATGTACATAGATACATACAAACCCTCACCAAAACCAAGTTAATAATCATAAGATCACCTTCCCCACAAAGTTTCCTTGTTTCTTGTTGCAACTCCTTTGCAAATTTGTATGTAGGACCAAGTATAGATCAAAATTAATATTTTTATTTTGCAATACAGATACTTCATTATCCCAGCAGCATTTGTTGAAAAACTATTGTGGATATCCAATTATTCCAGCACCATTTGTTGAAAACTATTGTTGATATCCAATTATTCCAGCACCATTTGTTGAAAAACTATTCCTTCTCCCCTTGAAACTTTGCCAAAAATCAATTGGCCACATAATGTGTGGATTTATTTCTGAAATCACTACTGTGTTTCATTGATATAGTTATCTTTCTTTATGCCAATGCCACATTGTCTTGATCGCTGTAGTTTATAAGAAGTCTTAGAATTAGATAGTCCTTCAAATTTGTTCTTTTTCCCCTTAAAGTGGTTTTGGCTATCTTAGGTGTTCTGAATTTTCATATACATTTTAAAATCCACTTGCCAACTTAATGAGAAAGCCTGCAGAGATTTTTATTGGGATTGCACTGAAACTTTTTTTTTTTTTTGAGACAGAGCTTCACTTTGTCACCCTTAGTAGAGTGCTGTGGCATCAGAGCTCACAGCAACCTCAAACTCTTGGGCTCAATTGACTCTCTTGCCTCAGCCTCCCAAGTAGCTGGGACTATAGGTGCCAGCCACAGTGTGTGGCTGTTTTTAGAGATGGGGACTCATTCTTGTTCAAGTTAGTCTTGAACTCCTGAGCTCAAGCAATCCACCTGCCTTGGCCTCCCAGAGTGCAAGAATTATAGGTGTGAGCCACCATGCCTGGCTGAATCTGTAGATCAATTTGGGAAGAATTGACATCTCAGTGGTACAGAGTTTTCTAATCCATGAACACAATGCATTTCCCATCTGTTTAGGTCTTTGAAATTTATCTTTGCAAGGCTTTGTAGTTTTGTATATCTCAGTGTATAGATCCTGCACGTTTTTGTCAGATTTATACCAAAATATTTCATATTTTTGATGCTTGTATAAATGATTGCTTCTTTTAATTTTAACTTCTAATTGTTCATTGTTCGTCTATAAAAATACAACTCATTTTCTAGTAATAGTTTTGGATCTTACCTTCTTAAATTCAAGTTACAATTCTAGTAGTTTTGGGGGGGTAAATTCCATAGTATTTCTATACAAATGATCATGTAATCTGTGAATAATTATACCGTAGAACCTTCATAGTAGACTACCTCTCAACATTGACCACCTCCCTAAGTTTTCCTAATTTTCATAGACTAGACATGAGCCACATGTACTCAATGTACAGTAGGCCTAGTTCCTTATGTCGATCAGTTTGTTATAGCCCTTTGGGTGATCAACTTAGAGGTTCTGTCCTAGTTTAGTTACTAGTAGTTCAAATGTGGATGCTTTTTATTTTATTTTATGTTATTTTATTTTATTTTTCTTGTCTTATTACGTTAGTTTGAACCTCCAGTAAAATGATGAGCAAATCTGGTGAAAAACAGACTTCTTTTCCTCATTGATGACGTAGATGCCATATGTTTCAGGTGTTGCTCTGCCCTATTGGGTCAGCATGCATCTACCACCCAACTTTTTTGCACAACCTCCCACTAGCCTTGGCTCATCTGCACCCCATAGTATTGTTTTCCACAATCCTTCTGGCATAGGCACTGTATGTCTCTGGCTGTACACCACCTGACTGATGGTCAACTCCCAATACCCTGACTCCTTCTGCCCTCACATTTGCCAGCTTTGTTTCACCTATAACTGAGAGAGATTTCATTTGTTTTTTGTTTGTCTGTTTCTCCTGCTTGCCCAACACCTGTAGACCAGTTCTGGCTCAAACAATCCAGTGAACTTCTCTGCACAACTCTCCAGTAAGGTCTTAATTCTGCCTTGAAGAGAGCACCTTTGAAATTTTCTCTTCCTGGACTATTCTCCCTCAAACTTAAGACTTTTTGTTAGAGGTTTTGTTTACATCTTTATCATTATCTCTCATTATGGTTAATTATTCTTTATATCAAACCCTCTTTGTTCAAATTACTATGTATTTTCTGTCTTGGGATTAGACTCTGATACATTATTTTTGAAAAAATATATTGAAGAATAATTAACATACAATAAACTGCACATATTTAGAGTATACAGTTTGATGTTTTGACACATGTATACACCCAAAGCATATAATTAAGATAATCAAGTATTCATCACCCCTCAAACGTTTCCTCATGTCAAATAGTAGTTTAGGGATCACAAGAAGAAGTTGAACTAGGGATATATTTAGTTTGAGTTCACTGGGATAGGTTTGTGTATCTCAATGTATAGATCTTGCATATCATTTGTCAAATTTATACCAAAATATTTCATATTTTTGATGCTTGTATAAATGATATTGCTTATTTTAACTTCTAATTGTTCATTGTTAGTCTATACAATAGAAAATAGTCTATAGTCTATATACAATAGTCTATAGAATAGAAAATACAACAGATTTTCTAGCATTAGTTTTGGATCTTACCTTCTTAAACTTGTTGTCACTTTCATGTACAAGTATCTTTGAGACTGCCAGTCAGCCTGGTGTAGGAATGACTTCTGAAATAAATTCTGCGGCCTGCAACTCTCACCAGTATCTTGTTAAGAAATATCAAGGCCATGTGAACAGATTCTGTGGTACTGAGCATGGACTTGTGTGGATAATGAAGGAGAAAAAATAAGGTTCAAAATCTATAAATATAGAGAGTTGAAACTTGTTTGTGGAAAAGTGTTCCAAATTCTCCACTTAATTCTACAAAAATTTAATAGAGGTTTTTTAAGGTATCCACAAAAGTTTTAAAGAAATTACTAATAATACATTATTTAGCACAAAGCTAAAAAAATGCTAAATGATCAATAACAAAAAGAAAATTTTAATTAACCATGCTCAAGGTAGAGCTACATTCTACATGTAGTTTCTTTACATAAAATATTTAAAAAGTTGTCATTAAAGAAGTGATAAAAGAAGTTGAAGCCAAAAACTGTAGAAAAAACGTAATGTAGAGATGAATCTGACAGGTTTTTAATAAATGCTTATTTTCCTTGAGTTGATAATGTTTATAGTATATGTTAGAATTTATACATTGAAATCTGTTATGATTTACTTTTTCATTCCAAATAAATGTTCATTTTTATACTTAATTTTGTATCCATAATTTGCCTTTATTTTTTTCCCTTTAAAGTCCGGTCTTCTAAATGTATAAGCTTTGGATCCCATAAAATATAGATCTCTTCCTGCCTCCATGCATAGTCTTACTTGAAAATTCCCAGTGAATTGTCCAGGCTAGAGGGATTGTTGATATCACACTCTATGCAGGGACTCTGTAAATACTGATGATGACCATGACAGTGATGGCAATCAAGAAGGTGATGATAGTAATGATCATGACTGTTGCTTTCATTGCTATAGTCCAAGCTAACTCCATTAATTCTGTTTGCAGATTTCTTCTGACTTATTAATTTTTTTTTAGTGTCTTCTCAAAATTATACCTAATGTAATTTTAACCTCCTTCAGCTCACTGAATAACAAGAATCTCTGGTCGGCATTTACCATATATTTATGGCATTGACGTGTATAGGCAGTGTCCATTATGACTATATTTTACAAACTAAAAACAGGAACACACAATTTTTTCTGAGTTCATGAATTTATAATTTCATGTAATATGATATTGAAACTCTTATATATTTACTTATATACTTTAAGAGTTACCTTTATTAAAAAAGGCACATAAGAATTGAGTACACATTTCACATACATACAAATGTTTGTAAAAATTTTACTAAAAAATTGAGAACAATGTTTAGAGTGTTATTTGTACAGTTTTCAATAATTTAGTTCATAGGGTTTTTTAAAAATTAAAACTTAGCATAAAAATTGTTGGCTTTAGGCTCAGTGCCTGTGGCTCAATGGGCTAAGGCGCCAGCCATGTACACCTGAGCTGGCGGGTTCGAATCCAGCCCAGGCCAGCCAATCAACAGAATGATGGCTGCAACCAAAAAATGGCTGGGTGTTGTGGCAGGTGCCTGTAGTCCCAGCTACTTGGGAGGCAGAGGCAGGAGACTTGCTTGAGCCCAGGAATTGGAAGTTGCTGTGAGCTGTGATGCCACGGCATTCTATCCAGGGTGATAGCTTGAGGCTCTGTCTCAAAAATAAATAAATAAATAAATAAATAAATAAATAAATAAATTGGTGGCTTTAGACTTATTTTAAGTTAAAGACCAAGGTCAGATATTCTCTTATGTATTGTGCCTTAAGAATTATTCAACACAGCGTATTAAAGCGTAAATATACTTTAATTGTGTTTTATTTACTTAAGGGCAAATTTATTATTTTCTGATTTTGAATTTTGCTTTTATTCATCATGTGCATCTTTTTTGTTTAAATTGGTCCCTTTTCTTATTTTTTTCTGTACATTTGTTCTTTTTTACTCCTGCTGTTAGATTACTCATAGATGGCTCAATCCTCAAACAAGGAGCTCTTTAATAAATGTATTGGAGGAAAGGGTTAAAGAATGATTTGGAACTGATTCAAAAAAGAACAATTTGATTCCCACTTGGAGGAGGACACTGGAGCCGAAAGAGATGGGGCCGGGGCCGTGGAGCTTGGGAGGAAATTGTGAGCACTTGCTCTTGATTGAGTGTCATTATCCTCCTGTTGTTTAGGAAGATGATTGTTATAATTAGCAACAAATGTCATGGGCAACTATAATTTACCGTTTCCTGTAACAACTGATAGTTTACCTTTTTCAATGCCTTCTTTTATCTACCCATCATGTTCCTCCCCCAACACTCCATAATCAACAGAATAAAATATATTTGTCTTGTAGTTCCTATATGTCAATGTATACTTATAGCAATAATGTAACTATTAATTTTTTAAAAGTCAGTAAATGGCCACTCACCCAAATTCTATGCTCTTCTATGATTGAAGCTCCCCTTAAGGAAAAAATTGGAGCCAGAGAGTTACATAACAGGAATATCAAAGGGGTCTTTAGACATATGTTGGGTCTATTTCTTCTTAATCTTATTTCTAAATGCAGTGTGGATGTTAATAACTGTGTTTCAGAATGCCTTTCCAGTATAATGTTAATCTCTTTTGTATTTTATTTGTAGTATAAGTTTTTTTGATTCTATTTTGAATATATTATATAATTCGGTAGAAATATATGTAGAGTTGAGTTTTAAAAAGAAAATTTTTAAATTTTCTAACCACAATATTTTAGAAAGCATTATATAATTAATTATGAAGAATATTTAATTAGCATGTACCTTTGCTAGGTATCAACTAAATGATAGATTCATTGAATTGTTTTCAAATGAACGTCACTCAATTTCTATTTCTTTCTTTCTTTTTTTTTTTTTTTTTGAGATGGAGTTTCACTTTGTTTCCCTCAGTAGAGTATTGTAATGTCACAGCTTACAGCAACCTCCAACTCCTGGGCTTAAGTGATTCTCTTGCCTCAGCCTCCCAAGTAGCAGGAAGTACAGGCACCTGCCATAATGCCCGGCTATTTTTTTGTTGCATTTCTCATTGCTGTTTTAGCTGGCTGGGGCGGAGTTGAACCCTCCACCCTCGGTATAAGGGGCCGGTGCCCTACCCACTGAGCCACAGGTACCGCCCTCTATTTCTTTTTTTAAACGTCCCATTGTTTTGAATGTTATACTATATTTGGTATAAAAAGCATTGCATGTTTTTAAGTAACACAGAAAATTATATTTAGAATAGCAACTAAATGTAATAAATAATTAAACAATAAATGCAGGGCAAAAGTAGGTGTTCCCCAAACTGAGGAGAAATGTGAATAATGTCTCACAGTGATATGTTTTTGTTGCTACCACCCTAACGTTTTTGTTTCTTTTACTACCACAATTCTGGAATGAGTGGTCAATATCAGAGGTATGTGTCTGCCTTATATCGTTATGATCACTGCATAGCCTCACTGAGATGCTACAATCTCACTAATAAACACCAGCCACATACCATATACAATGGACTTTGTTCAATGTTCATTCTCCATGACACTGCTGTCGATTTTGATGTTGACGATACCCTGCTCCTTGAAACAATTGGCTTTTGTGGTATTGATTCCGGTTTGTCTGCTATCTGGATTGTTCCTTCTCTCCCTGCTGTTTTTTTCCACTTTTCTATATGTGCGTGTCTTTTAATGCCCAATTTTTGCATATCTGCTCTTTTCTTCCTTCTTTGGTGGATATCTTTTTCCAAGGCTTCACCCATCATTTCTCTGTGGATAAGTCTGTGATGACTAACATTTTTCCATCTCTAGACTTGTTTTGTTGTTTTTTATTTCTTTTCTTGTCTTCTAGTGTCAAAAAAGACTGATTGAGGATTTATTGAGATCATAAAACTATCTAGTCATAGAATTGAAAATATGGAAATAATTGGAACAATGGAGATTTGATTAATTTCTGTAAAGTTCCAGTTTACTTGATTTTTCATTTTTGCTCTTGTTTGAAGATGCATATTTTCTTTCTGATACATATTTTTATCTTTAATTCTTTGTTTCTTTAATTTTAGAGGTGGTTCTTGGGTCATTGCATAGCTTTTTGTAAAAGGCCAATAAAATATGTACCATATTCATGTATTTTCAAGTAACTAAGTTTAAGTACTAAGAAAAGTACATAGTTTTTCAGGTGATGATAAAATTATTATATACAGGCAAAGTCATATTAATTGCAATAGAACAAGTCTATTATTTTATTTTAATTTTTATTAAATCATAATTGTGTACATTGGTGCAATCATTGGGCACAATGTGCTGACTTCATATACAATCTGAGATATTTTCCATCGAACTGTTTAACATAGCCTTCATGGCATTTTCTTAATCACTATATGTAGACATTGGTATTCTGCATTTAATAAGTTTCACCTGTACCCTTCTAAGATGGGTCGTAGGTGTGATCCCACCAATTGCCCTCCCGCCACCCATCCTCCCTCTCCTCTCCCCTCTCCTCCCTTGCCCCTTTTCCCATATTTTTGTGCTATAATTGGGTTTTAGCCTACATATGAAAGCTATAAATTAGCTTCATATTAGGGCTGTGTACATTGGATGCTTTTTCTTCCATTCTTGAGATTCTTTGCTAAGAAGAATATGTTCCAGCTCCATCAATGTAAACATGAAAGAGGTAAAGTCTCCATCTTTCTTTAAGGCTACATAATATTCCATGGTATACATGTACCACAATTTATTAATCCATTTGTGGGTTGATGTGCACTTGGGCTTCTTCGACGACTTAGCAATTATGTATTGGGCTGCAATAAACATTCTAGTACAGATATCTTCATTATGATGTGATTATTGGTCTTCTGGATATATACCTAGTAAAGGAATTATAGGGTCGAATGGCAGGTCTATTTTTAGATCTCTAAATATTCTCCAATCATCCTTCCAAAAGGAACGTATTAGTTTGCATTCCCACCAGCAATGTAGAAGTGTACCCTTTTCTTCACATCCATGCCAACATCTCTGGTTTTGGGATTTTGT